>LQNS02277999.1:5062242-5076877 GCA_001587735.2 Parhyale hawaiensis
CCCCTAGCCTACGCAAATATATTACCTGCTCAAGGGATGAGGCCACACCAGGATCCGAAAGACGAATGAATGTCATCGGTCAGGAAGCCCGAACTATACTGTGCTTAGAAAAAGAATAGTAGTTTCAAGAAATACGGATGGTTGCCAGAGCTTCGGTGGAAGTGCCCTGACACTGTGGAAATTCTACAAAAAAAAAAGAATTGTTCTATAATTACTATACCCTCGGACCAGTATCAGGCATACCAAGGTTGAATATGTCCCGAGTCTGGTCGTGAAGCGTCTACCCTAGACCTGCGAGCCGCATGGAAGCTAAAGTATGAACTTGACTATTTCTTCCTCTGATCCTTTCCCGGGTTGCATCCAAGAGTACGTCGGGACACTCCAATTTCCTGCTATCTATTAGTGAAGAGCGTGACACACACGGTTAAGGAATATTTTCACTCACCCTATTTAATTTGAGGTAGCGCTTCTAGCTTAATCCACACCGTCTGAACTAACATCCGTTTAATAAATCTGTCTATTGTTACGCAGCCCGTCTCCAACGTGAAGCGTGGGTGACCCGTGAGAATTCGACGATTTGTTAATGCTCTCACCTTATAAAATGTATCACTCATATGTTCTCTCAGCAGAGAATTCGCACTTGTGTCTTGATAAAAACATAAATACACGACAGTACTCCGAAAAATGAATTTAGAGCAAAGATGCCAATACTACCAGTTTTCTTTCCTCAGGGCGTATCTTGGCTACGCCTCAGACCCTATGAGGAACGCCATCCGCTACCAGTAGCAAAGCGAGCGAAATTTTTGTAAAGAAAAACGAAAGCGTAGATATGATACGGGTGAAATGAAGTCAAGTCTCTAATATGCGCCTATCTATTTGTGAAGAGCGTGACACACACACACACACACACACCAAGGAGCTTCTATAGAGAAGGAGGGAGCCCTGCGGCCCAAATACAGATTCGCCAGTGAGTCAACCAGATCTCTTATGGCTGTGGGATCTCATTGGTGGATGTCACGGGGAGCAGTGCGTTTCACGGGGGAGCAGCAGACAAACCGAGAAACTGATATGCGATTGGTGCATACGCGACTGGCTGCAGCCATAAGAGACTCTTGAGCTTCAACAAGCTAGGCTACTGGCTCCCTCCTTCTCTATATAAGCTCCTTGACACACACACGTAGATACAAGCGTATTAATATATAGATTCTGGCGGGCCCTATCCCCGTCAAAATCTACATGAGCCTTATGAACCCAAGGGCTGTCCCGAGTGGCTTTTCCGCACGGAATGTTGCAGCTGGCTGTAGCTCCAGCTGACGAGGTTAGTTTGTAAAGTTAGGTAGCTTCTCTATAGGTATTTCCTTTTCTGTTCTGCGAGGTGGGCTGTCGATCGCGACAGCTGATTTTATCCCCGGGACTCGTCTATTTTTTCTCGTGTGGAGAGCCGCAAAAGGGGCTGTCCTCCCGAGTGTCTTTCTTCTGTCTCTTGCCTTTTCCGCCAGTAGTAGCGCACTCGGTCGACTGTGACTTTCCGGCAGGAATGCCGAGAAACAAACTTCAAACACTAAACATAACCTCCTTGGCGAAGGTAATAGGAATCTTTGAAGTGCAAGTTCTGAGAGCGTATGAGAGAAGTTGGTTGCTGTGAACTTCATCGTGCAAAATGCAGACGTTATGTAAAAGATCCACACCGGAAAACTCATTTCCACAGAGAAATGGCTGCAATGAAGGCCTCGGAGAAGTCTGATGTTGGAACGAAGAGGTCTACAACCCAATATTGAGGCGATTCAAAGAGCTGTCATTTTTGGCTGCGGGAGAAACAGACATATTCACCCCTTCGAAGCGTAGCAGCAACTGACCTCTGTTAATTAAGGTTTCCGCAGGAGGCACGTTCAAGTGAATAATGAGAATTGATGCTGCTGACATTATACCTATGTTGCTTGCATCGCTTTGTCAGGGCGTTCGTCGTATAACCTATGTAGACCGCGTTACAGCGCTCCTCAGTACAGTGGAAGCGGTATACGACTCCTGCCCTGTCAGCGGCAGGTTTAGTTGGTCTGGTCGAAAAACATGAATTTAGTTTGTATGGCTTGAAATATGCTATTAACTTAACGGAACTGCTACTGGAAACAGGCTTTACGTGACGATGAATGTTTCTGAGAGTTTTACGGTCGGTTTCGAATGAGGAAATGCAGTCAAATTGTGCATAAAGTCGCACAGAATCATCACTTCGGTCGTCGCTCTTATAACAATCAAAGCTCTGGTTTAGTACGCTCTCAATTGTATTCTCGACTAACTTTTGCGGGTAACAACAGTGTGCGAACCTTGTTTTAATCTTAGTACCTCGCAGTGAAAACCCAACCATTAGCTAGAAAGTTTTAGGGCACGACGGACTCTGTTGGAACAGTGCACTCCTCCCAGTGTCCCTCTACAAGCCGGTGTGTACGCAGCGGTTGTTCTTAAAACGCACTACTGCGAAGAGATGCAATGACGTGAAGCAAGGTCTGTACGGGGCTTAAGGCGACATAATGAACTGAATCTCACTGCTTGGAGCACGTCGTTTGATGTGGGTGCAGTATAAACTGGAAATATGATAATCCTTTCTTTAATATATGGGAATATGATAATCCTTACTTTACTATATGGCATTTCTCAAGCTGACTTGACGACTAACGTTTTAATAACTTATTCCAGGCATCATATAGTTGTGATGACATTTCAATAAATTAAAACGAGTTGCACACTTTCGAACTAAAGACTGCGTGTGAAGGGGCCTTTGGCCTACTGAGAAGTATATGACTATCCACAAGGTTAGCTTAGGTATGGTCGTCCATCCCATAGTTGAACTCGAGCACTCTGAGGGCGCATACCCCGCCAAGCGAGGCAACGGTAGCAAAAAATTCAGATTTGCTCTGAGACCATGATTTTCTTTGTATCAACTCTAAAATATAAATCATTTGTGTCTTTTGATTGTAATAACAGCTTGTGTAATTTTCTTGAAGATCCGTTCATAACTTTTTGAGTTATGCTGCTAACAAACGTTATGACAAACATGAATCAAACATACAAACGAACCAACCAATCTGCACCAAAATTTGATCATTTATTTCTGTTAATATTACTAACAACCCCTATAAATTTCATAATGATCCATTCATTATTTTTTGAGTTATTGTGCTAAAAAGCACAAACTTGAAAAGTGACAAACAAACGAACGAACGGATCATCACAAAAATTTGGTCATTTACTCTTTGTGATATACCTAACAACTCGTATGAATTTCATAAAAATCTACCCATAACTTTTTGAGTTATGGCATTGAAAAATGAGTCAGACAAACTAAAAACGGATGGTCGAATCTTCACCAAAAGTTAATCATCTGTTCCTCCTAACATACCTAACAATCACTGTGATTTTCGTCAAAATCCGTGCGTAACTTTTTGAGTTTTTTTGGTGACAGACAAACCCGACGAAAACATAACTTCTTCGGCGGAGGTAATAATGTAACGGGTCAACTCATCGCCAAACGATTCTGAACTGGTTCTGCATTTCTCCTTGAATGACGTCACGTGGAGTAAAACTTTGTGAAGTAATTTGGCGCAGGCGAGGTATCAAGAGTTTTGGCTTATTGTCAGTCCAGTGCATTGGCGGAATTTCTATTGAACTTGGGACGTTTTCGATGTTTATGTGCTCCAGAACCTATCTAATAAAACAAATGATATCAAATCCTTAACCGTAGATATGCCTTTCTACTTGCTACGATGCTATTACCTGGACGTGGGTTTACCTGTTCGTAAATCAGTTACGGCCCTCCTATGTGGTATGGGGAGTAGTGTCCCCAGGGGAGGGCACACGTTATCTATTTCAACCCTAGTCCCGCTTTGTTTTGTTTTTTTTTTATACACATAGTCTTACGTATCACAACACAGTCTACACTTTCTGTTCTACCTCGTTTTTCCGTTATGTTGTGCCCATGCGCGTAGATGTTGTCGGGACACTCACGTGCGTGGGTCCACTTTCACGTTTTTGTCCGCATACTACGTGTTCCTTGCTTTTCCTCTTTTGAAACACCATAGTTAGGAAGCTCAAACAACATACTCTCTTGTACTCACTGACCTTAAGCCTCGAAATCCCTGTCGATGTGGAAGTTGTTAAAATTTTAGTTTCTTTGTTTGTGACGCTCACAAGCCATCAAAATGCTTGAATATTCGTACTTCTCTGTGTTGAGGCTGTTTGCTATAATGATAGTAGGCTACATACTTGAGGCGTGTTGCTATCAGACGATGGTGTTACCTAGTGCCACACCGTATAGCAGAACGGTGTGTCCAATGTGCGATCTCGGCGCCACCCCCCTTCCCCCATAAAGTGTCGCGTATGAATTTTTTTTAATATGGTGTTACTGTAGAGTCATAAGTTTGTCACTTGATGACGAAAACGATATTTTTTCCGGTCCCTCACTCCCTCCCATTAGCGTTATGTGATTTTTTTCACTAAATATTCCGTGCCTAATCCCTCGAGCATAGGATGGGCCATAGGGTTACGTTAGCTAGGTTAACCATCCTAAGGTATGGGGAGCATCTTCCCACGGGAACCTGTATATTATCTTAGCTAGGCCTTCCGGACGTTTGTCTTTCGTACCCAGGTAGCTTACTTTAATTTTCGTACTCGTGCTGATGGCGCTTTGTTATGCATTTCCACTTCTTCCCTGACTTGCTGTTTCCATGTTCGTCGATCCTGTGGAGGAACACCCCAGTGTATGGGTTCCACAATTCTATCGACATACTACGTCCCTTTTCCTCACTTGAATCACCATACCTAAGTTGAGTGAGTCTTAAACGACTTGCATAATAATAACAACACAGTATTTGAGAATTTTGTTTTGGCAGTCTCCAATATTAGAACTTGTTGCACCAAAGCTTCTTTTTCTAACTTGATTGAGCCCTCGGGAGCATCAAATGGGCCAAAAGCCATAGGTTCAGCAATGCTATGTCATTTGTAGTCGTGCTGTTCAGAGTGCCTACCGGTTACTTTAGTCGTATCTAGGCCTTCGGCACATTTATCATTCGTGCCCACGTTACTGGCTTCTATTTTCTCGCTCCTGCTGATGTTTTATTTTTTTACTTTTCATGTGTGCGGTTCCCTTGCACGTGGAACCTACGTGGCAATATCTTCGTGCGTGGGATCCACGTTTCTGCTGGCGTAGGTACCTTACTTTTTGTCGCTCATTTCTGCCTCTCTTGGGATGACAAGTTCTGCTGTGAGATAGAAATCCTTAAACTAAAAAAAAAAAAATAAAATAATTAGAACCGACGTAGGTGCGTCTGGAGTTCACAGCCCGCGACTCACCTCAGTGGACTGGCTGCCCCATACGAAAATATTTTACCAATTAGAACTCCTAAGCCTTCTCGGACGCTTTTAATAATGCCGTTCCTGCAGTCAGGACGTTTTTGTTGATGCCTATTGGTTTAAATCCCAGTGGGTCTTCACTGACGCTTCAAATAATGCAGTGTCGATTTGGTCATACCGCTGCTGAGCCCCTCGCTCGCCCCTGATGCTGTGCCAGGGCTGCCAGTGGGATTTTCAAGAAAAACCAATGATCATGAGGAAATACCCATACTGTGGCAGCCCTGGGTGCGGAAGGACAGATACACGCACAGTGAAAATTCTATATCCCGACGGATATCTGCGGACTGTAACAAGGAAATTCGTGTTTTTATAAATGTCTTCTGCATAAATATCTGGACCCTCTCGGAATAAATACACAAAGACACGCTAAGTTTTCCAGATTCCATCTAATTGGCGAGCTCCCCCGGCGATAATCTGCTTGCCCGTTTGTTTGAGATTTTGCTAAGAATTTTCAATATCCCTTATTAATGTGAAACGCAACTTCAGTTATCCGTTGTTAGACAGAAACTTAGGCCGTGGTTGTTATTTGAGACACACGGCGGGGAGGAGCCGAGAAGTTCTAATCTTTATTCCTTTACTCGGTATACTTTTTAGCTGTATACTATTTATCAGTATACTAATTATCTGTGTACTAATTATCTGTATACTAATTATCATTATTTTGTAGGAATTGCGCTATTTAGCCTTGCATGTAGCGCCTACACTACTCTCTTGAGAACGATGCAAATAGTGTTATGCCTACAAAATATGATGTTTAGTATTATAAAGACCAACAAAGACTAGGTTTTTCTCATAGGAATAGCATTATTCATTTGAAGTGTCACTTGTGAACTGCGTCCTACCTCTTAGTTGCTTGGAATGGGCCATAGGACTGGGTTAGGTTCGCCCACCCCATATGTTACTGAGACTCGGGTCGTAGAGAGGTTTCCACAGGTTACCTTAGCCTTGCGGACGTTTTTCATTCTTGTCCTCATTGCTTCTTTCAATTATCACATTGTTGTCTACCACTTCCTGTGTTGTTGTTCTTCTTCTTGCCCGACTTGCTGCATGTATGCGTGCACTTCGACCCAAAGTGTTGCTCGCATAGATGGCACATTGTTGTAGACGTACTCTATGTCCCTTTCTTTTTGCGAAGCGGTATAGCTCTTATTGCTCAATACGTCGTACTCAAATCTCAATATCATAGTAATAAGTTAATAACAACTGTAAGCGTTCGATTTTCCTTTTCTGCTTAAGGTAGGCATCATGACTTGGCATGACCTAAACGCATGAACGATCATTTTGGCACCGGGAGTTCACCCATTTATTTTACCCGTCTATTTCAGGACGTCGTTAATAGCACTATGCTAAAGGAAAACTGAAACCTTACTGTCCGCATTGATGGGTTAGGGGCGTTGTGAAATGGTATCGAGCTTCTGTCGGACAAGTACCTATCACACAACACTGTTTTTCGTTTGACGTTGATAAATCTGACTACCAGCGTACTGGCACTGGCTCAGATCAAAGAAACCCAAACCTAAGCTCTATTTTTCTTCTGGGATGGTTCTCTGTTAGTTCGTTCGACAGGATTTAGTTTAGTTCTTATATATAGTATGACGTTCACTGCCACATAGTTTTTCCTACTGACCTCCGCCAGGGAGGCCATGTTTTGTCGAGTTTGTCACCTAGGTAACTAAAATCGTTGTGGATGGATCTTTCTGAAATATACAGGAAATGTTCGGTACCGGTACCTAAGTTAGGAGCAACATGTGAGTAAATTTTGGTGAAGATCCGTCCATCAGTTTGTTTGTATCTGTGTCTGCCTGTTACTTCTTGGTCATGTAACTAAAACAGTTATGAACGGATCTTTTACATTAATTTAATTTAATTAATTAATTTAATTAATTAATAATTAATTTACATTAATTATTGGGACTGTTAAAACAAAGAACAGCTGACCGAATTTTTGTCATCTTTGTGTCCGATTCTTTCTCTGTTTTTATGTTTGTCAAGACGTAAATTCAAAATGTATGACGGATCTTCATGAAATTTTCAGAAACTATTCAAAATGTTAAAAGGCACACACGACCAAAATTAAGATTGGTGATCGGTTCTTTTGTGTAGTTGACTGTGTTTGTCAGAACATTGGTATCTCATAAAGTTACGTACGGATCTTCAGGAAAAGGCCAGGAACTGTTTTTCATGTAAAGAAGCACATATGACCGAATTATGATGATATTGATCAAGAAGAAATGCTGATTTCAGGAGGAGTTTGAAAATTTTGTCAGCACTGCCTTGCTTGGCAGAAGTATGTGCCCTCAGAATGTTTTCTTTTATTTATTTTTTCCATCAATCAACGCATCAATCAACGCATTTTTTCCATCAATCAACGCATTTTTTCCATCAATCAACGCATTTTTTCCATCAATCAATACCTAAGAAAGTAACAGCGGGAGTACATCCTGACGCTCGCAGCATCTAATACAGGGGCCACACTAAAGCATTCATACGAGCAACGCGCAACTTGCTCAGAAATCCTTTCTGTGTATCGGAACGACCGTAGGTGACACACTAGCGACGGGAAGCTGCTCATCCGTCCTACTAAGTCCCGTCCAGACTACCACGAACATGTTCCACAGAACTTCGTTGCTCACGCTCCTTGATCCATAGAAGCTGCAGTTTTTGTCACTGGTAATAACTAATTTTAGTTCTAGTATCAACATAACTATGAAGAAGCAATCGTTGTAAAAGCAAGTACTAGTTAGCGTTCTACATCAATGCGCGTGCTGCCAAGTGAGCTTAGGTTGACATTTTCATACTTTTCGTGACCACGCGGTCGTGCTTTCGAGAGCGCAGCAATACTTTCAATCAAATTAAACGACTGGCTTTGAGAGCAACTCCAAACATGACTATCAAGTAAAGTAAACTCGATAATTTTCTCTTCCGCAGAGGTAGTGCAAGGTGTTGGAACATTTAGTTTATCTCTTAACATAAACACAAATGTGTCCTCAAAACTTCGAATAAAATGTTTGCCGTCAACTCGTTATTCTTCACCAGTGTCACTACTGTAGTACAGTTTCACATATATCGTCAAATGTGCAGTGAAATAGAAATCAGATAAGATTAAAAGCTTTTAAAATGTCTATAAAGAAGCAAGAGAACTTTATGGAACGCCTAATTTATTCGTTTTGCCCCAGTGCACTCTGTTTTGCGGTACCTTGGACGGGGATATAAACAACCGACGATGGCAATGGAGACGAAAGGAATGTTAAGTGCCTTAGCTTTTGCTAGGCTACTACTACTCTTACTGTTAGTGATATACCTGCCTACTTACCATGAGGGTTTCCGGAAGAAATCCAGGTGACGTTCTTCAGGTCACCCGACGTGTGCGGAGTAACTCGGCTGGGTGTCGTCTGTGGTGCCGCAGTTAGCGACCAAAGAGAGAGCCAGCAGCGAATTATCTCCACAGTGCACGTAACCGCTGACCGCTGATCTATCTGGTATTCTTCTTAAATGTGAATCCAGCAAATTTTTGAATTCTACAATTTTGATATCATTGGCGTTTCGAATATGCCGAGGCATTTTGTTAAACAATCTTGCTCCCCGTACAGCGAAGCTAAAAGAATATTTTATTGCCACGGCTTTGCCACCATCTCTGCTTGGGATGCGAATATCACAAGTCCTTCCAGTTCTTTGCGAGTGTTTCGCGACAATCCGCTCGTATGTTTATAGCAAGAGGAACTTTAACCGAAAATACTGGGTGAAACAGTGGCGCCATAGAGAAGTGATCAATAACTTAGAAGTTTAAAAAAATAAATAGCACTCCTATTGCTCTGCTAAGCTAAACCTTGCAAACCCGGCCACTTGGTTGCTCTGCTACCATATAATCTGGAACGGATAACGAAATATTTGCAGTTATACAGCACTTCCTCTCAGTTCGCAACTAACTCAAAAACTGCCTTACAAATAACAAAAAGCATTTTTAAAAAAACTTCTCGGAATCACATTGCAAACACAAATTCAATTTCCGCCACCAACTGACCTACTGGTTGCCCGTAGAAAACCTCAAGCGACCTTTTGCCGAGTAGGCGCAGCTTGTCTGTAGCTAGCAACAATTTTGCTGCTCGAAGACGTACGAGCTGCGCCTTCTGACGTCAAGTTCTGAGGATGAATGCCTAGTGTGTCCCCTGCATAATACAGGGTTTGTACCATCACCCGGAAAGACACAAACACGGTGTTCCCAATACAGTTACGGTTCTGCCTGCAATACAGCGTGCTTTCACGAAATGTATGCAAATGTAAGACAAATAGAAGTGTTTTAATTGTTAGTATCAGTAGCGCAATTGGACTTAAATGAAAATAACGGTTGCTGTTTTTCTTTGACGGCTGCAGTACACTTGAGCAGAAGTGGCAGAAACAACATAGGTAATAAACTTGCGTTTCTTTCTTGCAGACGTCACGCATGGTTTGCCGATCCTATAATTATTGTATTTCCGTTTAGCTGCAGTCTAGGATCATCAGCACCGCGCCATACACGACGACTCTAGTTGCTTAAAGTTGTGTAAGTTGAGAAAAGGTTTGGTTAGCTTAGGTTCAGCTATAATAAATGCTTAACTTACTTACACACTTAAACCAGACTTTCACATAGGCTACACAGTATGTGTGCTGGCACTCAAATTTCATTCCGGCCTTACTTCCTTACTCCGTTTTCCTTCTTTTTAATGACATTTATACAATTTTAGTTCCTTCCTTCCTTCCTTCCTTCCTCGCAACTTTGCTTCGCTTTTTTCTTCCATCCACGTAGTTCTTCAGTATCATTTTGTCAAGTCGATTGCTTGTCCACTGACACACTATAGAGGCGGCTCTATAGGGAGGCTTAGAGCGCGAGGCTAACGATTGTGACGTTAATATTAACTGGGAACGGCTTTGGTCGACTTTATAAATCAGTTTATAAAAGCAGAGAGACTTGGGGTCTCAGGATATCAAAAGCTCCTCGACAATCACTTTCCCGCCACCCTCTAGAGCCGTCCCGTGTCATCAATCTCACCGGCTCTCTCAGCCACCATACCGCACTCACTTTCTCTACATTAGATCCCCACCGTACCTATATTTCTTTGAGGTAATTCGGAGCCATGCATTTGAAAGTAAGCGCATAAATACCAATTGCATCTTGATATCGCTGTAAAGAGAGATAAGTTGGCACTACGTAGATCCTCCCACCCACTGCTGCTGTACTGTTTGCTGCACGTAGCCGCTTCTCCAACCAATATTTCTGGACAAGCTTTTGATATTCATCCGGAATTTTATAATTATTTTGGTACTTTTGTGCTCACTTATTTTTAACCTGCATTTTTGTCATAATATTCATTTCTTATCTTATTCGGAACGTTCTAGTCGCCCCGATGAATCGAATATCAGACGCTAATCGCGTAGTCATTAAGTTTGAGGCAGCTTCAGTCTCAATTCTGTTTAGCTAATAGGAGCTGTTTCAACAGTGAGAATGGGTGCATTGAAGGCGTGGTATTTTAGTTAGACCTGGTTTACCAATCGATATATTTTGCTACATCTTGGCCAAGAAATAGCAGATGAGCACAAGTTGTTTCACATTTAAGATTTAGAAATGCAACTCGAGGCCATTGTGTTTTTGACCTTTCCTTTCATGCCGTAACAAACCGTATGTGCAGCACTTAAGATAGCGTTGTTCCTAGTAGGGAGGCAAATTAATATATGACAGATAGTTAACTCAACCCTAAAACTTAGAACTGGAGCTACAGTCTTCTTGCACTGGCATCATTTTGATTTTTTTAGCGGACAGGTTTCGCCCATTCTACGTTAAGCGGAGTGGCGTCCCAGGGGGGGATGACGTTTGTATCAGCTTGTCCTTTAGGAAAGCAAAGGTTAAGTCGCCTTGAACGCACACCCTAAGTAGAATACCCACATGCACTGGTTTGTGCTGCAGGTAAATGCTCGCTTGGGTCCAGCAGTGTACAGCTGCCATCGACCACAGGTTGTCCGGGCTATGGCGTCGTATTGACGGACCGACAACTGCGCCCCCCAACCCTAAGACCAATGCCCCCCTACCGTAAGACCATTGCCCCCCCCCCAATGACTACGAGTGAAAGAATTGCTGACGCTGTTTATTCCCGAGCGTTACGATTTCATTTTCCCCTGACTTGGGCTCGAACTCTCGCTGTCTCATTCGTAAATGCGCGAGTCAGCAACCCTATAGCACTGGGCTTTTGTGTCCTTTTAATTCGCAATCTCCAACTTTCACTCTCCTTTACTGACAATATTTTTCTTGTTCTTCCGTTGTTTTCCTGACTTTACCGATGCGCGTTGATCCACTGTTGGACCTCTTCCAAGCGTGGGTTTCCTGTCTCTTGTCGACATGCAGTTCCCTTGCTTTTTCCTCGTTGAGACGCCATTTGCATTAACCGGAAAGGCTTCAACTGACATTTGTATCTCTATCCTTTATTGTTGACAGTTCATGATGTATCTTGGGGCATAGGATATACCTCAGGGTTTGGTTATTTTGGTTTGTCTATCCTTTGTTATTAGGAGTAGCAACCCTAGAGGTCCCCATACGTGCCTTAGCCCTAGAATATAATACTTGAAGGTGAACCTAATAGAAAATTCACTTATACAAGGGGTTACTAGTAGTAGGACCGTAACCCATATTTATCTAATATGTGAAATTCGTGTAAAGTAGGTTGAACGCATGTTACGCACCTATTTTATTCTCACATTCTTTGATATTCTAGTATGTTTTTTAAAGATTTGTAAACTATGATAGTGCTTCATTGCCGTTTTCTGTAGTAAAAACCAAAACAGAAAGTGACAAAACCACTTGTCTATGGTAGTTTCGCATTATAAGGTTCATGTATTTCGGTCCGCATTCCTGTTTTATAAAACGTTCACCCGTATAACGTTGACGATGAACAAATGTTTGGCGAGCATAAATATTTACGCTTCAAGATGATAGACGATACTCACAAATCATGTCGAGTGGTACATATGAAAACCTAAAGCACGTATTTTCGTAATATCGCCAATACCTTTGTGTTGTCCCATATGGGCTGGAGACTCAAACGGGGATGTAGGGTGCACCACAGATCTTGAAACAAGCTCTGTTTTATTTCGTAGCGCATGGGTAAACATTTCTTCCGTCATACTTTAATCAAGTCCCTTCCACTTAGAACTCGTTGGTTTCTCATCCATGGCCGCTTAAACAACGTACTTATTCATTTCTATAGTACCAATCATTTCCCACAGGGAGGTGGGGAGGGGGAGAGGCCGGTATGAGTTATCTAGGACTGTCTCAGACTATGTGGACTTCGTTCTTCATGCCCACATGAAAAAGACTAGGTGTGTTTCTTTCTCCGAAGCTCTGAAAACACCCGCAGTCCAAAAATATTGAGACACTGTGTGGACTACGTTTCTGTATCTTAATGTTCTTTTATAGATGCCATTGTAAACCCTGTCTCTCACGCGTGGCCTATGTGTAAGATTTCAAATTATGCTAATCCTACGAAACACACGAGACAGGGTTAAGAAGTTTCTCTTGGAGGATACCTACTTAAGCCAAGAAAAACTTGTTGTACATATATGATATTTAACCGTGATGCATCCTAACAAACAAACAAGGCAGAAATCTCTGGTACTAGAGGTACGATAACACGCAATCTCTTGTGGGAAGTTATAAGTTGAGGAAAATAGATGCTGCCAATATCTGGTTAGTGTATCAAGGGACTCCTGCGAGTGAACGAACTGTTAAACAATACAGCTAGGGAAGATCTAGCCACCCGCGGTGTGTATTTCAATTACGCCGGCTAAGCTGTTAGTGTGCTTGCTTTGCATCCAAAATTACAGTGAACAAATGAGTAGACGCATGCCGGAGCTTGTGTAAACGAACTTGAGGAATTGACTCGAGCGGCAGCTTCGCTGAACCTTCTGGCAACTCACACACTCAAGACAGAAGAGCCGAATTGAATAAATACCTGAAGCAACAACACGGACATGAGCATCTCGTTAGTAACGGCGATAATCATAGGTTGATACACAGCTGCTTCAACACACTTATACTGATATCGGGCGGTGAGCTAGAAACACTAGGCGCGGCAACCAATAGTACCGTAGGTATGAGATTTGGCAACCAAACTAGACGTATTGAATTTGGCAACCAAAAATATCATATTAGATTTGACAACTAGAAGTAGCACATATGCCAACCAAACACATAAAGTTTCCACCGTAAAAATCGTTTTGCTTGAGTGTTAAAACAATTTGTTTTGCAGCCCTAACCATTTGGCCTGCGACCAAAACCATTTGGCTTGCGACCCAAACCATTTGCTCTGCAGCCCAAACCATTCGGCTTGGCAAATCGCATCATTAGGTCTCGCATTCAAAACCATCAGGCTTGGCAGCCAAAACCGTCAGAAGTTTGGTAACCAATAATACCAAAACTTTCGACAAAAATATAGGTTTGGCGATCAAAAGCGTTGTAGCACCCAACATCACTAAATTTGGCAATTTAGTCTGCAGAGCAATCTCTCCAGGTCTCTCCCTATTAATAGAGTCTGGCTGGAGCCCCCGAGCAGCAAGTGC
Organism: Parhyale hawaiensis; assembly: GCA_001587735.2. NCBI lineage: Eukaryota > Metazoa > Arthropoda > Malacostraca > Amphipoda > Hyalidae > Parhyale > Parhyale hawaiensis. The sequence goes on from LQNS02277999.1 coordinate 5,076,229, forward strand.
TCTTACATGAAGCATCGTCATCCAACCTTATGCACTGCATGTAGTCATGCTGTCGTGCATGACAGCAAAGCAGTCTACCCAGCGAAACCCACTGTGAATAGCTGTGTCTTAACCCTCTATTGCATTTTTTTTCTAAGATGACGCTGATTATTGCAGCAATGGGCATGGGATGAGCCATAGGTCTTCCGGTTAGTTAGGTTCGCCCATCCTATGTTATGGGGAGCTGCGGCCCAAGGGGGGGGGGGGGGGGGGGGGGGGGGGGGGGGGGGGGGGAGTCTGTCTGTTACCATAGGCATTAGCTAGGCTTTCGGGTCAAGTCTTTCGCGTCGACTTTGCTTCCTTTTTTTTCCATCTTCATAGCTATAGATGAATGTTTGTTGTGGTTTTCCTCTTCTTTTCCAACTTGCTGCTCCTACTCGCGTTGATCCTGTGTGGGAACACCCTCGTGTTTGGGTTCCACGTTCCTATCGACATACGAGATGTCCCTTCTTTCCTCTGTGACATAGTTTCCTGGTGAGAACGGAGGCTTAAACCACTGACCAGTAGTGGGTAAGGCGACGAAATACTACTTTTTGAGGGTAACCTACCCTCGCGGCTACCCTCGCGCGCGAGCTTCCGGTTTGTAACGGCCAATGCACTACCGGTTTAG
>LQNS02277999.1:5076950-5094057 GCA_001587735.2 Parhyale hawaiensis
TACCCTCGCGGCTACCCTCGCGCGCGAGCTTCCGGTTTGTAACGGCCAATGCACTACCGGTTTAGCGGGGGTCAGGGGGGGGCGCTAACCGGAGTGGGTGGGGCCTGGGAAACCGGAAGGGGCGGCGCGATGACCCGGGGGCGCGAGGGGAACCTACCCTCAAAAAGTAGTATTTCGTCGCCTTACCCACTACTCTGACCATAACGAACTATTTACGAGACTCGTACTTCAATGTGTTATTGCAATGGAAAAGGGAATATTCAATCGTGCAGTGAAGAGTTAATGTTGGATTCTGTATTGGGTATTTCGTCAGGCTTCTTGCATTTGTTTCTTCGTATTTTTCTATGGATGCAGCGAAGGGCAGCGAGCGTTGAAAGTAATCGATGACGTCATTCAATTTCTACGCTCAAGACAAGAAATATCTCTACTTACACTGCCCACTGATCACCACCGCCACTATTACTGCCATTCAAGCATGCATGACAAAGACAGCGCAGTCGATAACCACTTACTTTAAAATGTATGCACATGTTCTTTTATCGGCACTGAATATGTACGATGCGATTGTACGTCATGGGATTTGTACAACCCGTGTACATGCAGAAACCAACAGCCCGCAGGATCGCGTACCGTCCGACAACACTCTTGACTTCTGCTGAATTCTCAGCCTCTAAAAGACAGTGCCTCCGGGGTGCGTCGTTACCGAGACAACACCGCTGTCGCTTCACGCCAGTGGGCTACAGTTGGGATTAATTAACTGTCCAAGGTAGCCTGCAAGTCAGCAGCTGTATGGAAAGAAAATTATTCACTGCCCATGGTAGCCAGAAACTCAGTATGTTATGTGAAAAAAAAAACAATTATTTACCGCCCACGGTACCCTAGCAAATCAGCTTGTTGTGCGGAAAAAAAATTATTGGCCGACCGCTGTACAGGCCGTCTCTTCATCATCTCGGATATATACTGTATATCCTATTGCAGCAAATTGTTGCCTGCATTGCAAAGGCTGACCCACTCGATTTCTCCGAAGAGCAAACTAATCATTTGCCATATGCGCGCTGCGGCGCTCTGAATACACTGGCATATAAGTTCCACGCGAAAGATGAGTCCAACCAATTTCCTGGACCGACGCAAGCTTCAGCGATGCCTTGAAACTTACCTAAAAGTTAGCTGATTGCCTACGGACTCGAGCCGATACCATTGCTCTATCACAGATCCCATAGCTATACAAACATCTCAGCCAAATGATAGCTATGCAGTTCTATTGCGAAATGAGAAAGCATTCCAGTCGATGCTCATGGTAGCTATGAGATACAGTGAGGCGCTGACGTGGCTGTTGCAATTGAAAAGAAATAATAATTGTTAATGAAATGTGTTTGCATTACACGGAATTGTGAAGGTCAAGTGACTGGCCAGCGTATCAGGTTCAGCAATTTTATGCATTTCCCATAGTGGGAATAGGAAGTGTTATAAGCTATGGGTTACGTAAATAATTTCCTACGTTCCGTGCTGTATATAATAATTCCCTGTGAAGGGGACGCCACAGAATACGCTAGTTTCAGCTGCGTCTTTGGCACGCCTTTTCTGCTACGTCTGTCTAATCCAGACTGTATGGTAGAAATGCTGAGAGAAAATATTTGAACTTGGGCACTGCTGCTTAGAATAGCTGGGCTAGCAAAATATTTACGATGAATTTGCTAACTTGTTGTTTCAGAATTTATCTGAAATTGTAAAACCATTAAATCGTCCGATAAAAGGTCATTCAGTAGATATTCAAGCATAAAGTGTACGAAACTGAAATGGTGCATAGCGGTACGGACGTTTCATCTACATTTAAAGATGGGCAATTTTTAGATGTATATAGAGATTTTAAAACCTAACATTAAAACTGGAAGTAGACGTTAAAATTTCAAAGGGGTTGAGAGAGGACGGATGATTGGTGTTTTTGCAGTGCAGTCTAGGAAAGGAGTGCGGCAAGACTGTGAGTGGAAGGTCAGTCCTGAAGGACTAAGTTGTCTCTTGTCAACGCCGTTGCTGTTTAGTTGAGTCTCAAGGTAACTTGGCCGGTCTAATAAACGAATGGTACCTTCCTTTACCATCATCATTGGTCCAGCTTCAGCTTCATATTGTACAGCGTTTCATCTTCAAATGATTCTTAGTCTCTTTGCTTTAAGTCCTGCACTACGGCCAGGTCAACCACGACATCGTAAATATGTATATTTAATTGTATATATATATATATATATTACATTAGTTTGGTAGTAGACGCTGTGATTTGTCATTTACATGACTTACTGGTCGAATGCGACTTATCTTCATTAGTTTTCCTCAAGGGCTACTAGTAGTTCAGCATGTAGCAAAGTGCCATCGTAATGCACCTTCGACCAAGCTATAGATATACCAACGGGACAGTAAAGTGCGCATGAACCTTAAGAGGAGCGTCTCAATCCTGTCGTATGGCTGTATTGACATACCAATGCCGCAAACAGCCTCAATATTCTGTGTACTTAAAAAGCAACTGTGCCGCCGCCGGATGGATGCACTTTGACAGATTGAATCGGGGGCACATCGCGAACTGAGGAGCAGGGCAGCGAGAGCAGATTATAGTCTCATATTCGAGATAGATGGCGGCCGGATGATTAATGACATGCATCGAAAAAATGTTTACCCACCTTAGGGTCCAGGGGATTCGTGTACAAAGCTCCTACGATGTTTTTCATCATTTTAGTCTGAAAAAATTTTCGACTTGCTGACTATAGCTCGCGCCGTAGAAAAGGGAAATCGAAATGTTCAGGCGACACTCTGGCGCGTGCGTGTTTCTGCCACATGAGCGCCGTCTACTCTGGGATCCGAGGAGCCCGTCAGAATGTTGTGTGATTTTGAACTTTGCTGCGAACGGTGGCTTTCCGTGAGGACTCGAGTTCTTTCTTACAGCTCGCTCCACGAAAATGATAAACAGAGATTTATCTCGTCGCACCTCAGGGGGCATAGGATGGGCTTTAGGGTTAGATTAGTTAAGTTCACCCATCCCACGGAATGGGGAGTAGTGCCTCCCCAGACGAACCCTGTAGATTTCCTTACCCCAGCTAAGCTTTCGGGATGCCTTTCCTCTTTGCACTTTGCTTCCTTCTAACTTTGTACTTATTCTGATCAATTTTCGTCTGTTATTCCTCTTCGTGCTCTCAAATGTATCTTCCGGCAGGTCCTTCTCCTGAACAAATATATATGGGCCTTCTCAAGGTTGGTCCCGAGTGTCATAGTCGCAGGGAATGTTACTGCTGGCCGAAGTTCCTGCTAAGTTGGTTAGTTTTTTGGTTAAGTAGGTTCTTTATGCTTCCCCTTCTGTTCTGCGGGGTTGGCCTCCAAATGGTTGTGTGTGTCATCCCGTGTGGTGTTCCCAACATGTGGGGCCACAAAATGGGGTATAGGAAAAAAGCCCCGGTAGGAAAAAAGCCCCGGTGGAAAAAGGTCACCCGGAAAAAAGCTCTGGCAGGAAAAAACTCCGCCTATCTCGTAATGTTTATATGTCGCCCATACTTAGTTCTTTTGTAGCAAGTTATTTTAAAATAAGTTACAATATGCTGTACTGCATTTATGTATCTACCCAAACCTAACCTCGTCTAGCTTTTTCTAACGCAGCTTGATCTAACCAAATCTAACTAACCACAACCTTTTCAGACATAACGTTACCTAGCTTCTTCTAACCTAACTTATGAGTTTGTAACTCAAGGTAACTCATGGCTGTCTTTGCCTTGTGACAGGGGGCATTGTCTTGTGTGAAAATAAGGCTGGGGACACCTGAGTTTGCAATATTAGGCACGACAATACCTTCCAACAGATTTTTATACACCTGAGCATCCACACGGGTTCGCAAACGAGCGAGAGGCGAAGTCCCTTGACTAGAGAAAATACAGAAAACCATCACTCTCCCGCCGCCAAACTTCACAGTCTTCTTAGTAAACTTTACACTTAATTTCTCACCTTCACGTCTTCTAACAAAGTTCTTACCGTCATAACCTAACAAACTGAACTTGCTTTCATCACTGAATAACACTCTAGTCCAATTTTCATGGGACCAGTTAACATGCTTGTTTGCAAACTTTAATCTCTTTTTCTTGTTCTTGGCACTCACAAGCGGTTTTTTCTGTGGGCATCTTGCAAATAAATTCCATTTCTTGAAGGCGCCGACAAACGGTCTGACGTGAGACGTTCATACATGTTATGTCATTCATTTCCCTATTTATCGCCGCTGAGGTCTTAAAACGATTCTTTAATGACGTACGCTAGATGACTCTGTCCTCTCTAACTGACGTTTTACGGGACCCGCCGGCATTCTTAGGGGCACCAATGAAAGGTGTCATCGCACTACTTCACTATTATGCCCACATCACTTTTTCGAACTGTCTTACCTGCTCAGAAATCAGAAATTTCTCTAAAAGTGAAATTATTCTTGTGCAACTTGATGATATCTTGTCGCAGGATATAATAAACTTTCTGACGTGACGCCATCATGTAACGAATAGCAATGTTTACAAATGGCAGTGTCACACTTTGTTTTTGATGTAAATAAAGAAATACGGACTGAATAAGAAATTAATTAAATTTTTCTTTTCTATCCCTTAGTTTTGGACGTTATAAATTTACATAAAAAAGCTTTTCGTTCATAACTTTTTTGTTATCCTTCATACATGTCTCAAATTTTAACACAATTATCAATCAACATCTAACTGGCTAGGTAATTGTGTTCAAAAGAAGAAGTACCTGGCATGGATAGAAAAAAGTTATACCGTTTTGAATATTAGTCCCTCAGTTTTGGACGGTACTGTAGCTTCAAGAGAAAGCGGGGCTTTTTTTCCTCACGAGGCTTGTTTCCGGGTGGCTTTTTTCCCCCGACGCTATATTCTTGCTCGTAAATGTGCATATGGCATGCAGATGAGAGTAGAAAAGTCTGATAACTCAATGCTCCACGGGATATGCTCTAATCCAAGTTATCAGAGTTCGGCGCTCAAGCAGCGGTGGGTAAGGATTCTGTATGTAGGCAACGGCTGATATATCTCTGTCTTCCTACTGTACTATTTCCTTTTGATTGCTCGAGGTACGGTAGGACTATATGTGAGCCTGTTGGTATACTGGGGTCTGAGCTCTGCGTGCTACTTGTATTAGTATTATTGTTACAAGACCCTTGGCCAGGCTAGCTGTAATGAAACGGTATGTCTCAATCGCACTGTACAGGGGTAATCTGTAGAATTCTCTGTACCAACGCAGCGAAGAGTTCTTTCTCTCTTGTTTATTACCGGTGCTCCAGTGTGAGATTATGCTGCTCATTGCCATTCGTGTCTGCAGGTGTAGGCTGAGTGTATCTATTTATTCTCATTGTACGTGGCCACCAATATTTGTGACTGGGCCTAATCACTAGGTTGAACTTTGGCTACTTTGTTTGTACTCGTGAGCTTATAAGCGTATTTTGTGAACGCATTGTGTTCTTAATAAAGTTATTTATTTATGTCTTTATTTATATATTCCGGTTACCCACAAAAGAGACCATCAGCACGAATGTTTCTTTCTTCTGTTTTTTTTTTTTATTCTTTTCGGCGCACGAGGCGGGCTTGATGCCTGTGGCGCTAGTAACCCATCCCACTTTAATAATAATAACTAGCGGGACCCGTGGTTAGTCTTGTCACTTACTTTAGTTTGCCTGAGACAGCGCTTCTAACCTAACCCACCCCGTTGAAACTACTGTAACGTCCGCCGCCTAACCCTGTCTACCATTACCGTACATCTCGTTCAACCTCTCTTAGTACCTGTGAATTTCGCATCGATTCTGCCAGTAAGAATTCGCACTTGTATCTTTATTAATACGTCGAGGTGCGACGGTACTTCTTGCAGTGTTCTCCTGTATATTTGCTCGCATTTTCTTAGCTCTGTTTTCTACAATTTACAGATACTTTAGCCCTTCACGATCTTATAAGTTTCAATTTTTTGTCGGCCAATCCGATTTTTTGTCTTTTTTGCACTGTTACGGGACCCGTGGATAGTGATCAGTGGCCCATAATTTTTCTGATTTGTTTAATGGGATAGCTATGCAACAATGTATAATAGTCTAGGTCACTTTCTCCAATCACCGTAGCATAACCCCATGTTCTCAAGATGATGTCATTGTAGTTCCTTAGCTAACGCACATTCACTTCACTGATAAAGAAAAAATCATAGTTTCAGAACCAATATGATTTTTTTTAACGTTGCCTTGCTTATCGGATGTATACGCTATCACGGTGTTTTGTGTTCCTTTAGAGAGGCTTAAACTACTGTGTATGATAATACCAGGTGTTTGGAAAAAAAATGATATTCTGTAGTGTAAAATCTTTCTCAGTTCTCGTTCAATAACTTCAAATTTCTACAGTACGAGTAGAAATAGGTCAAAACTTTATGTATTGATTGGTCGTATCTATGCTACGAGTATTCATCCATAAAACTTCATCAAAACACTGCATCTCACATTCCATCTCAAACTAGAGCCCTCTGAGAGCGCATATCTCCGCCAAGCAAGTCAACGGTAACGAAGTGTTCAAATTGGTGCTGAGGCCATGATTTTCTTTGTAGCAACGCCAAAATCTAATAATTTGTGCCTTTTATAGTATTGACACTTTCTGCAATTTTCTTGAAGATCCTCTGATAACTTTTGAGTTATGCTGCTAACAAACTTTATGACAAACCTATGTAAGTCAAACATACAAATAAACAAACCGATTTGCACCAAAATTTGATCATTAATGCCTTCTAACATTTCTAACAACTCCTGTAAATTTCGTAAAGATCCATTCTGTACTTTTTGAGTTATTGCGCTAACAAGCACAAAAGCAAACACAACAACAAACACACGAACGAAAGAACAGATCATCACAAAAATTTGGTCATTTACTCTTCCTAATAAACCTAATAACTCACGTAAATTTCATAAAAATTCGTTGATAACTTCTTGAGTTATGGTATTGACAAAAATGGGACAAACGGGTGGACGGATCTTCACTAAATGGTAATCATCTGTTCATCCTAACATACTTAACAATTCCTGTGTTTTCAACGATCATCTTATTGAAGTTTCATGTATATTATATCTTAACATATCGTACAGTGCACAAGCACTTCTGAACGGGGTGTTTTCACAAATCTGACCCTCTTTTGTTGACGTCGAAGACTTTGTTTGTGCTTCACACTGAAATTGCAAATTTTGTAACATCAGAGGCCGTTTCTTCACCAATGATGTAGTCAGCCTCAGAAAATCTTCAAAATATCCTCAAATTATAAATTATTTTTTTTTTTGCTTCTCGAGAAAATCTATCCGAAATTTATCTTCAGTGAACTCCGAAATATGGCCATCTTCTGGAAAGTTCTGCATCACATTTGGGTGGTCCCGAAGAACCTCCGGAATGCCGCCGTTTCGAGTAGATCTTTCTTTCAAGATCGTATTGATAAATCCAGGTCTCGTCTTCGGTCGGTGACATGACTTCTTACTCCCAACTTTGGCTTAGAGGCTCAGCTCGTTGCGTCAACTAGTTGGCCGGCAGCGCTTGGACGCCCATCGTGCAGAGTCTACACGAGTGCAAAATTTTTGAGACATAATAGAGAATGCCGTTCTACTTGAAATCGCAACCTAGCTCCTTTGCCACCATTTCAAATGAAATCTGGAAGTTGCTTCAACTAATGTCCGAACCTAGGTCACTGTATCTATTTTTTTTTTGGCTGGTGGCCTCCACTTCCTTAGGCCATGCATGAGATCTTTCTTTCTTCTTCAGATTGTTAGCTATGCAAATTTACAAAACTGCTCTCCAGCTTGTGTGGACGCCTACCTCACGTTTGTGGCCGAATTCCGCTCGGGTGTTACAGCTGGGTTTTGGGGGTTCAAAGAGCCTCCGGCTGAGGGGGGAGGGGTGGTCGACAAACTTTCACATTCATCCTCCTGGCACTCTTGGTCCTCAAGCTGGAATGAACAGCGCTTCCGCAGTTGATTTCGGTTTCCCGGGCAGCCTACTTTGTGCAGGTTGCACCCTTCCATTCCAGTATATAAGCCATTCCTTCTGCTTCACGGCAGCATTCTCTCTCCTGTATTTCACACTATCATGAGTATTATCACTGAGCTCTCGCTCCGAGCAGCTCCCTTTGTACTCTGTATTCTCGCTCGGAAGACGTATACTAGGATTGTACTTAACTGTTTTTACGCTTTTTGTACTGCTCCGACTATATTAGAGAAATATAGGTAATTTGAGTGTGATTACCCGAACACTGTTATCCCTCAAGACAGAATTCTACGCGGGATTGAGTAAGTGATTACAAAACTAAGCATTGTGAGACAATTACCCACAGTGTGAGCACTCTGGAAGTCACGTACGTACTCGCCTCATCATTGTAACAACGCCGTCATATATTCAGACGGCACATCTGGCATAACTAGCTTTCAATGTATTCTAGGACTGCATATTTGGCCTGCATAGGTCGTAGTGTATATGTGGCACCCAACTTGTATATTTGGCGCCCAAACGTTCTCCAAACCTGCCTATTTACCGCCCAACTTATATCTTTGAACCGCATAACTTAATCACCCGATATTACACTCAGAAAAATGATTGTTTGTCCTTAAGCAAAATTAGTTAACTGTAAACTAACTTGTTTGAATTTGCGTCAATGCGCATTGTCGTTTGTGATGAACAACAGCGTTGTGATGAACAACAGTGTCGTTTACGATTAATTATTATTGCTTAGTAGCTAAAATATTACTTCGTTAGTGATAAGAAACCAGGTGTTTTTATCGTAAAGAACATACTTTTCTGCGTGTATGTTTGGCTCTATCGCAATCTCCTCACTTTGACCGGAGGCACCTACAAGAAACACTTGCTGAACCAGCCATCTAGGGTTCTAGGCACCACATTATACGCCCACTTCTTTAAGAGACACTACGTATGACACCACGTTGCAGGGATCTTAGATCTGAAGGGTTACTCGGTGTCTCGGCTTCTACTTCAGGGAGGCGAGTCTGCTCGGCAAACAATATAAGGTAACCCAGCACGATTAGCAGTAGCAGCAACAACACCAAACTATTATATTGTAAGAGGCAGGGGCTACATAAGCCTACAGCAACTTATCAATAATCTGAAGTGACTTCATCTCGTGTTGGGAAAGGATTTCCTTACTCTCATTTTACAATTGTGAATTGCTAGGCACGGAAACTATTCTTCAGGCCAGTACGACGCGTTGCAAGGGAATAACAGTTAGCTTACGAATAGGTAAACTAGAGTGTTAAGACCCCGATGTTGATTTTTACTGCGCACCGGTTTCGCTGTGTGTGAACAGTAGCAGTACTTTGTACTCGACCCCGTAGTTTTGCTTTGAAAAGGTCATTTTTCCCAAAACGGCTAAATTATTTTATCTCACAGTTCTCGTTTGCTCTGTCATTAATTGGAGCTGATTTTCTCTCCGCAACAATGCTACTGTTAGCTTCCCTTGTAATTTATTGATCATTTGTTACACTAGAGAAGATATTTGGCCGTATAAACAAACTCATTCCCAAATAAGAGCCGCAGCCCAAACTTCAACCCTCTGCGAGCAATTGCTGTTTAACTAAAATAATAAAAAATAAAGCTATTCAGAGTTGTCGAGCGAGAAACCGCAGCGAAAGGAATGACTGAAAAATACGATCAGTTACATTATAATTAAAACAAGGTCGCTTTCTGCGTAAGCCTACCCTAATCCGATTATCTCCACTGAATTTAGGAATCGATCTTTTTTATAACGTAATTTAGTTAATTCAAGCGATTTTTGCCAAAGCCGAGTCAGCCCGTTTAGCAGAATATTTTCGCCGCGCCGAACCATTACGCCTCTTTTGCTCGGTCACAATGCACATAATTTGCCCATTGTTTTTCTGCCAAGTTCGCTCTTTTAACCAATAATGCAATTGAGGCCTCGGGCAGCCCTCGATCCCTGGAGGTGCAGTCCAAAGATTTAGAAATTTTTCCCACGGGCAATTCTGTCCTCTATAAATCCGTTTCGTATTTCAGAGTCATTTCTTGTTATCGTTGAGACGGTCAGTACCCTTTTGTTGTCTGATTAAGCAAACTGCGCCTCACTCTCGAATCGCTGCGCTGTTATTGGAGGTGGTGCTTTAGGTAAGATAATGTGCTGTAGGTTACACGAGGTGTGGTGTATTCAGTTAGGTTTGTAGGCATATAGCGTGTGTTATGGTAGACAGAGTATATTATATCTAATAATGCTGAAAATTTGAAATTATTTTAGGGCTATAGCTAGAGTTTTAGAGTATACACATGTACATGCATACATTCTCTTTGAAAATTCGAAAAGCTCTTGATGGGCATTTTACATAGGTAAAACTTTAATTGGATGCTCAAAATTTCTGAAACAACTGCTAATTAAGTTCTTAATAAAGTCCATGGTTATATAAAATATTTAAAAAGTGTGCCTCGCGCGCCGCAACTTGCGTCAGAGAGCGTAATAAATGTTGAATTTCAAATTTACTTATAGGCGTCAAATATTCGAAAGAATTGTTTGGGCTCGCCGCGTTTCTCTGTTTTTATAGATTTTCATGAGCAAGACGTCAGGATTGTCGTTTGGACAAAATAATAATAAAGAGAGAGAGCAGCAGGAGAAATAAGGAAATCGCTGCTCAACGCGTAACTTCTGAGAACTTCTACTTTATAGGTGATATATATTACTCAGTTCCTCCATTGTTGCTCATCTATTTTTATACTCCTGTCATTACCTCCTCCAAGCAAGTTATGATTTTGTTCGGGTTTCTTTATCAGTCCGTAAGTAACCTCACTCAAAAAGTTATGGACGGATCCTCATGAAAGCTACAGGAACGGTGGAAGTGTAACGATGTGCAGATGATCAAATTTTCGTGATGTTCCGTTGGTCCCTTCGACTCTTTGTCTCTTTAACAATGTCTTTTTTAACACTGCGTTGTATGACGTTCTGCACTCTCATAACGCAGCTCAGGTTTGTTCTGGTTCCTCTTCTTCCTTGGCTTTCTATTGTCATGCATGGGTTTTCTAGTTATTTCCGTCATCTTTTCTTTACTCATAAGCCAGCAAGTACGTTATGATAACAATTATGTAGACTGTAGTTCAGTTTAGGGTTCCTCATCTTATTTTACTTTAAGCCTCGCTCCCCGCAATGAAACGAGAGAGATTGCCGTAGACTTGCCTGGGTGGGTCATTCAGACACTGTTACATAAATTTCCCAATCTGAAATGGGCTATAATTTGAATTGCCTGTGCTGTAGTGAAGTGCTTAAGCTGCGGTGAAGGGGTGAACAACTAGTTATTTTTCAAGAATTACTTCACATTCTGAACGCTAGTGTCATTGAAGCTCTCCTCATACAACAAGGCAAACATCAGATAAGTTCGCATTCAACCGGATCTAACCGCATGTTCGAACTTCTAACTCAAACTGGTCAATAGCCACCTTTCAACTTTTCACTCTGACTGTACTGCGGAGTCCAGCTCGCGACAGTATATATAAATACCAGTCGCTTCACAGCCAGGCCACACTCTAACGCAACTTACTAAGGGAGTCACATCAACTTCTGATGCATTAGACTAACTAGTTTTTATTCAAACACTGAGCTTCCCATAAATGTTTTATCGTTTTAGGTTCTGAAGTTGCCAAATGTTGGTAAAACTTGTCAATTTAAGTTAGATTTGAGTGTAGGTGAACTCATAGCTTTTCTTGATCAGGACTGCAAGGTAAATTTTAGGAAAATTGAAAAGCTGACTCAAGATATAATAGACGGTGAACATGGTCAAATTTTTGCTGAAACCTTTCTACTCGAAGGGGTGCTTCCAAAATTTATCAAAAGATAAATTAACATGTGTATACATGCAAAGTACTTGACAATTATATTAGGACAGGACCATTTTTGATTACTTTTATCATATACAGTATGCCAAAGTCAGACAACTGGCAGATAAATGCAGTACAGTCTTAAGATACCAAACTGCCCCCCTCCGGGGGCTTAGGATGGGCCATAGGCCATAGGCTAGGTTAGTTAGGTTCACCCATCCTATGTTATGGGGAGTAGCGCCTCAGGGGTCCGTGTAGGTTACCATAGCCATTAGTTAGGCCTTCGGGACGTCTGTTTTTTGTGCCCACTGTGCTTCCTTCCACATTCATACTCCTACTAATCTTACTGTTGTCTGTTCTTCCTCTTCTTTCCCGACTTGCTGTTCCCATTTGCGTTGATCCTGTGTGGGAACACCTTCGTGCATGGGTTCCCCGTTTTTCTATCGACATACTGTATGTCTCTTCCTTTTCCTCTCTCAGAAAAGCTTAGTACTTATTTAGGGAGGACTACATCTTCTTATAATACCAAACTGACTGCGCAAATATAAACTGAAATAGCACCAAAATCTATTTGGTTTGTTGTGTTCTGCTTCAAAATAAACAATAATTTTGCACACATTTTCCTGGAAATTAGCGCCGGTAATATAAATGTTTTTTATCCTAAACTGAATATATATGTATTTTTTACCTTCCTATATTTGCTTATGTTTCAGATTAAAAATTTCCAGCGAGTCTTAATACTTTTGCCAATTACTGTGACTCGTCAAGGAAAGTCGCTGTACAAAAAGTTATTCAGTTTGAGCAGAAACGCAACATACCATCAATATTCTAGCTCCTCTCTTCTCATATTCAGAAACTTTTTGCACTAACTCCATGGAGCCTAACAGTTCGCGCAAAATTTCTTTCTTTGAAGTTAACTCGCATAAATGTTACTTTAAAAAGAAGCCCAGTATATTGTACTGTATAAAAATGTGAAATTTCTTCTCACGTGGCTTTCTTTCATATTTATTTCGTACTCCTGCTTATTCTGGTTCATTCTGTTCATGTTCTCCTTTCCAGATTGTTGTCTTGTGTGCGATTATCTAGTTTAGAATCACCCCTCTGCATGTTTGCCATGTTTTTGCTGGTACATATAATATACTACGTGTCCCTTCTTTCTTCATCTCTGGGATAACAGGTAAATACTGCAGGTAGTGAGGCTTACACTTAGATTACAATTATTTCTCGTAGGAAAAAAGTTTCAGCAGACACAGTATGGAATCTTTAGTTGCAGGCTAAGCAGACACAGTATGGAATCTTTAGTTGCAGGCAGAATGCCTGCATGCGCTCCAGCCATGAATGCGCTCCAGCCATGAAGGATACGCACAGTTTTCTTGTTAAGTGCACGTCCGGGAGAAAAGGAAGACATTCTTTCTGCCAAGAAAACAATTGCACCGCTTCCGCTGACCTCTCTAAGAGGAGCTCCTCTATAATAATTACAATAAATGTTCTGCGTCTCAAGAGAACTTGAAGTAACGAGCAAAAATATTTTCGACCGCTTCTACTGCAGCGGCCACAACCGTTAGGGTTGAAGTTAACACGAAAGTGTTTGTTGTGGATGCGTTTTGTTCTTATAAAAAAAGCGGCAGATTCGCACGACTACTGCAAATTATGAGTATTCTTTCACATTTCACAGTCTGTAAAAATATGCTATTTTATTTTCAGCCCAGCCTCTTTAGGGGAATTGAAAAATGTAATATTTTTAGATACCTCAGTACAGTGGCCTATGTGAGTTAAGAAAATAGAGGTGCTCAACACTGAGTTTACGGGCTAGAGTTCAGCATCATATTTCACATATACCCCACTGGGAGCATACGTTGTGCCATGGGGTTAGGTTACCTTATAAAGGGCTTATGTACACGTTTAGAAAAGCGTTAAAACTTTTAAATCCAAATTTTGATGCAAAATTTGACTGTGTGTAGGACGTTTTGATGTCAAAAAAGATATGAATCAAATTTTGATGGATCAAATCAGTTTTATATTTTTTGATGAGTCTTCAAATTTTCGATACGTGTGTGGGCTCCTCTCAAGATTTTGATCAAACATTTCAATTCGCAAGTGACTGCCGAGGAGACAGGATCGCCATGACTGGGAGAAAAGAGGCTAAAGAGAAATTTTTGCTGGAAGTTTTAAGCGTGTATCAGACCTTGCCAGCCTTGTGGAAAATTGAGTCGAATAAATATAGCAATCGAGCCAAGAAAGCCGAGGCCTGTGATATTCTGCTGCAGAAATATCGTGAGCATTGTACTTCCGCCACAATAGAAGATCTGTAGAAAAACTAAATCTGCGAAAAAATTTTCGCAATGAACTTCGAAAAATGGACAAAAGCGCCAAATCAAGTGCCGGAACTGAAGACGTGCGCGAGTCACAGGCGTGGCTAATGGAGGTAATAATATAGGCGACTCTTGCCCATTCAAGAAGCACCATGCATGGATGGACGCATGGCCGTGTCTTCTTTTCTTATCAATGAATGTATACAAAATGACTATATACAAAATACTACAGAAAACACCTAATACTTAGAGATATTGCAGGTGAAGCAAATTCATTCTTCCTTGCAATTACTGAAACACACCTAAATGAAAGTATCTGTGATGCTGAGATCAAAATGGAAAACTGTACTTTGCTTAGGTGTGACCGCGAAAACCGTAAATGCGGCGGAGTAGCGTTGTATGTGGAAGAACAGCTTGGCCCACACGTTCTACAGAAATTCTCGAATAGCATGTGTGAAATTCTAATTGTAAAAATAGAAAAAATTAAACTGGTTTGTGTGGTGTGCTATCGCCCGCCAAAATGTGCTTCTGAGAAATTTGCGGAGCTGCTCGACAAAATTCACACACATCGCAGTAGACTTGATAGTAAATACAGTGTAATCATTACAGGTGACTTCAACTTTCCATTCCTAAAATGGCTACTTCCAGACGTGCCCGATGAAACGGGTAGTTTTATTTTTAACAAGAAGTGTTCGTACACAATAGATGATAAAGAACAAGCACTATCTTTGCTACAGGTAATGGAACAACTTTGTTTGGTGCAGATGATCACTTCGGCAACAAGGAAGGACAACATCTTAGATCTTTTACATATTTGTACAGAATACCGAATTTGTAAAGAATATCATCACCCAAGATACAATTTTGTTTGATCACAAACTCATTGATATCACAACCCAGTTCCGTAGATATGAATCAAGTGACTCAACGAATAATGGGCAAAATAACATAAATAGTCTACGAGATTTAAATGCTTTCAATAATCAAATCAATAGGGAAGGTTTAAACGATGAGTTGCAGTCGGTTTACTGGGACGCTCTTCTAAATGACTCAACTCAAAGTGATACACTGAACGAAATCTTCGAAAACTTTCTGTTGGAAAAGTGCGTGAAATACCTACCACCGCCTAGGAGAAAATGTCGAGGCGAAGTTGCTGAAAGAGACCGAAACGGCTGAGCAATTCAAAGAGCGACGACGCCTCGAGCGAACTAACAAGTGGAAGAGCATGAAGATGTCCGGCCAGTACCTAGAGGCTGTTCAGGACAAAATAGTCCCCGACTCAAGGAACTGGCTCCTGAGAGGTGAGCTGAAGCGGGAAACAGAAGGCACCATCCTGGCAGCTCAAGAGCAAGCCCTCAGAACCAGGTATATCCAGAAGAACATCGACAAGAAAAACGTCCCTAGTACCTGTAGAATCTGCAGGAGCTCGGATGAAACCATCAACCACGTCATAAGCGAATGCGAAGTGCTGGCGCAAAAGGAGTACAAGCGCAGGCACTATAAAGTTGCCCGACACCTTCACTGGACCCTCCTGCGGATCCATAACTTCCCGGTCAGTAATAGGTGGTACGAGCACGAACCCGCGCCCGTGGTAGAAAACGAAGCCGTGCGGATCTACTGGGACAAAAGGATGGAAACCGATCGCGTACTTCACGCCAACCGACCGGACATTGTCGTCAAAGACAAACAGGAGAAGTCGGCCAAACTGATCGACGTCTCAATCCCATCATCAACAAGGAAGCCGAGAAGAAGGAAAAGTACCGGGACCTTGCCATCGAGCTCCAGATGCTGTGGCAGGTGAAGGTGGACGTCGTTCCAGTGGTCATCGGAGCTCTGGGGGCCATGTCCGCGAATCTCAAGACTGCCTTCCGAGACCTCAAGTGCGGCCATCTCTACCCAGGAACCCTCCAGAAGAGCGCTCTACTCGGAACAGCGCACATCATTCGCAAAGTGCTCTGAGTCTTAGGTCGCGGGATGCGACCCGGCGCCAGAGCGTAGAGCCCAACATCGCTCAACCGATCCAATTATTGGGTCGTGAAATCCCCTCGATAATAAGAGCAAATTTGTGTCTCTTTTGTCAAAAATAAAAAATGAAATTTATGAAATTCATTTGGTGTTAGTGTAGTTTGGTAGTGAACATTGCTGCTATTTTCAGCTCAATCAGCTGTCATGTATGACAATATAATTATACAAAGGAGTAGGAGCTTTTCTTCTCTTGAAGGCTGCAATACATAGTTTGTCGCCATTGTTAACCCAACGATTTACCAAGTGCTATCACAAAATCATGAAACATGTATTTCAAAAGTATGATATTGATATATAATATAGTTTGAGCCTCCCTAAATCAGTACTAGACTGTTCTAAGATAGAAAAGGAAGGGACTATAGTCTCTCGATAGACATATGGAAGCCATGCACGATGGTGTTGCCACACAGGATCAACGTGCATGGACACAGCAAGTCTGGAAAGAAGAGGAAGAACAGACGAAAGTAAGATCACTAGGAGTATGAAGTCGGAAGGAAGCAAAGTGGGCGCGGAAGACAGAGGTTCCGAAGAACTAGCAAATAGTTTAAAGTAACCTAGAGGGCCCCTGTGGACGCTGCTCCCCATAATTTAGGATGGGCGAACCTAAAGCAGACCATACACGTTAAAAAAAGCTAAGATTTTGCTTAAAAATTTTGATGCGTAATTTTGATACAGAATTTTGTACATAATAGCCCGCACACGTTTAAGCGTTTTTTTTTAACCAAAATTCAGTGGAGTCGAAATCTTCGATATGCATGGATGGCACCACCAGATGTCGCTTTATTTTTCAGCAACCCTCTTAGTAATAAAGTTGGTAACCCTGGTGGGCAGTATATTTCCGGCTGCTTGTTGTTCGTCCACCAGCCGGTCTCCGAATGTTTGTATGTACGTCAATATCTGTGAAAGTGCTTAAACAATGCCTCG
>LQNS02277999.1:5109201-5119732 GCA_001587735.2 Parhyale hawaiensis
GGTGCTGGTATTGGCAGCTTTAAACGATCTGTACACAGAGCTATTCTGTGATCTCGGATCTTCTTTTTTTTCATTCTTTTGTTTTCTTCACCCGCTGGGCTGGTTGCGTGTGGGTTTGTTAACTTCATAGAGTTTCTCCGTTCCTACGTCGCCAGACTGGTGTGAGTTAATAATAATAATAATAATAATGTTATTATTAATAATGTTATTAATAATAATAATGGAGTTATACAAGCACCCAACAGTGAAACGTAAGGTAAGCATAAACTATCATTTTCAACTCTAACGGCCAATTTCGGAATTTCAGATGCTCTTTTTAGAGAGAACCAGTCTTTGATGCACCTAACCTTTTCTTACTTCGCCACTGTTCGTTTAAAGTTTACCGCTAAAAACTATGCATTAGCATTTTCTTACTTTGTGCATTGATCGTACTACGCTTACCTCTAAAGAAGTGGCGTCATTAGCTAAACATGACCTACCCTCCCTAACCTTAGAAAGCGAACAAGCATAATTGGATACAAAGCCTCTGAATTTAATCTAAGCATACGGAGGCTAAAAAGTTTGAATATTTGGTAATGTTAGGTACAGTCGGGACTGGTTCTCGCTAAGCTTCCAGTTTTCTTCGCGTCCACTGTTGTGCAGGCGATCGAGATGTAAACATGTCTGACGCACTCGTGGTAGCTGTTGAAGTGTTTTTGTTTCGCATTATTTACGCGATAGTGTGACGCTTCCCAAGGAAAAAATGTGGCCGCGTGTCGTATCAAATAGATTTATATACAACAGTGTATGTCAAACCATTAAATTCAGAGGATAGTTAAAACGAATCTTAACATTATTATTTTTATTGTTATTATTATAATCAAGTTAGTTATTATAATAAAACTACGAGAACACGCCCGATCGTCAAGGGATGGGAAGTACCTAGCTAAATGAAGCTCTAAGCGGCCTCAGGATCTACTTGTCGCTACCAAGAAAAAACACTCGACAGCCATTCGCTGTTAATTCGAGCGCTGACTGATCTATAAGGCCGAATCTAGATCCTGGCAGTGAATTCCATGCCATTAGAGATCGAGATATAAAACACCGAGTGTGGCACCTAGCAGGCTCCAAAATAAAGGGATGAGCCCAGCCGCAGCTTGCGTGTGTCTCCCAAAGATAACAGCGGCCGCAGGTGACATTATGAGCATACACGCTTTGTCGTTGTCGATGAAACTACCAGAAAAATACAACAATGCTAAGTGGTATGGTGCGACTGCTCTGTTTTTCTCTGCACTGCTTTTTCACGGTTTCCTTTTCTTCCAACTCCAGAAGTACAAATAGCAGCGTTTCATCAGACTTCCTCTTTTTTTCTCACGTTTTGTTCCGATCATGTACGGTGTTCTGTGCTTGAGTTCATTTTTCTTGACATGTTACATGTTCCTTACTTTTTCCATGTCCATAGAAGCCGAAACTTGCTCTTAAATCACAAATTCTTAAATTCCTAGGTCATTTTTAACATCGTGGGAAGATACAATAATTGTATTTTTCGGGTCACGTTCTTAACGAAATGGACAGGTGAAACATAGACAAAGATGAGCTTTGTAACTACGTTACATTTTCATGGATTGGCAATCGAAAATTTGGATGGGTTGCAGTAGATAGCCAAATTGGGAATACTCATCCTTATATTTGAATGCAGTTTTTGCTCAGCCTGACAGTGAAGATATTTGTAGCTTCTCTTAGCGCGGCCATGCCATTAAAACTGTATTTTATCTGTTTGGGCGTACATTTCATGATTAACAAATAGATGATTAACTAAACACAGGCTAAGGGATTTTCTGAGGTGCAGTAGACATAAATATTATTTCTTTCGGCTTGCTTTCTTTCTATGAATAAGGGTCTCAAGTGCCTTTTCCGCAGGGTTGTTGCATCTGGCCGCAGTTCCTGCTGACGATGATAGTTTTATAAAGTTAGGTAGGTTCTCTATTTTTCAGTAGCTGCTCCTCGAGCTGGGCTGTCGATCGAGATAGCCGACCTAGTTCGTGTGACTTCTCTACTCTTTTGTGTGGAATGCTTCAAATGGGCCGTCCACTAGAGTGTCCTTTTCTCTTCTTTACGCTTTTTTCCGCCTGTAGTAGCTACCTAGCGCACTTAGCCTGCAAAGTTTTTTTCCGGCAGGAATGCCGAAATAAAATATTCCTAGTGATAAAAGTGTTATATTTTTTCAGTTCAGCTCCTCCTTTAAATCGCTTGGCTGCGCCTAGGGTGGTAAAACACTGAATCTTATAATAATAATCCTCTGACTAAGCAATCTTCGCTTCGGCTGCAAAAATTTCTATGTGCTGAAGTTGCTTCTCGCCCTATACAGGATACGCCGCAAGAAATTTAATATGATTCATTGATGCTTGACTGCTTGCATATGTCATTTACGGTAAGAAAGGAGTGTGCTGCTTCGATGAATAGAAGCAATTAGCAATCACCTTTCATGACAGCTTGAGTTGGCCGTTGTAGTGAATCCTTCCGAAGCAAATTAGTTACGATAGCGTGATCAGTGAAGAAGGGTCATCAAACATTCCTCACTGTCATATTTTACATTGCAGGCACTGTAGTATAAAAGAAGATGGACAAGATTATGCTTGTTTCTTTTTATTTTAAAATTGCACTTTAGCAACAACCCTCGTATAATGAATGACTCGACTCGCACCATCCTTTCCCATTTGGCACAGTTGTCTCCATATCGTCTGTGTTCTTTCTGCTACATCTACGTGGAGACCATCCTACTCACTCTTACTATGCGTTAGTTGTTTATTGATGACATAGACGACTACCATATACGTGGCCCGAAAATTTTACCCCATCTTATTCAGGTTGGCTGTGCTTTTTCAATACACGAGTTCTTTCTCCTCTTGTATTCCCACGGTATCTAGGAAAGAACCCATGTAGGCCTTGTAGCGCAACCAGAATAAATTAAAATTAGCTACGGAAGCGAAAACAGAATTGGAGTTTGTGCAGGACATACATCATACGTACATATAAGGCACACGTATGTAACTGTCTGCTTTTAACATTGACTGTGAGCTTCTATTTCAGGGTAATTCCAGGTGCAACGAGACCAAAAGTTTAGAAATGTGCATGACTTTGGCATCTTCTAGTACCAATTTTTATGGACCAATAAATTTGAGTGATGAAGCTAAAACAAACAGCCCCACTTTTACGCTTTTGCAGCACCAATTTTTATCGAATTTGTATCGCTGGTCAATTTTCTTGCAATGATGTGAGAATAAAACTTTAGTGCAAGAGTCACTACATTAAAAATTGGCTCGACGTTTCGGCCTAAAACACTGACCATCATCAGGATGAATTGCAAAGTAAATGCTGATATATAACTTCCAAAATTTGTATCAGTAAATCTGACTTTTGTTATCCTGCAGTTAAAAACATCCCCTTCTAGAAGGCAAGATATAAATACGATTTCTCAGTCCGTGCTAACACTTTCCGAAAACCCTTATAACTCTTTGCTGTAAATTTGACCTTTGTTATTCTGCAGTTGCCGGCATTCCCTCGTGGAGGGATTTAAATACGATTTCTCGGTCCCTGCTGNGTTCCATAACTTGCTGCGCCATTTGCAAACAAAGTGTTCGCTGTCTGTGCAATTGCGCGTCCTTGCAATTTATTCACGCGCGCTGTCAACTGAAAATTGCTCACGGCTTCCCGCTGACCACCGCGCCCTCCTCGTCGTGGCGCGCTCGACAGCAACAATTTTATCGAGCATTTCATTCAACCAAAAGGCCTTCGGGCCAAGATTTAATTTAATATAATTTTTGTTCGGCGTGATTCGGTTCTAGCCCTTTACTATGTGGCTAAGAAAGAAAGTTTTTTGAGCAAACGACATTGTTGAAAAAGACAAAAAGTGGTCGTGCGGCCGGTTAGGGGCTGGCAGGAGTAGGTATTTTGCTGTCTTCTAATTGAAAAAATATTTTAATCGCCGAGGCAGGTCAGGTAAGAAGAAGAAAAATGTCAAAATTATGCTTAAAAATGAGATGGCTTAGACTCGGTAGTATCATGGCATAAACACATAAGTTCCCACTTTGTCTCTATATTTCTGCTGGTAACGAGATTATTTGAATGGGCTACTATGTTTCATACCAGCCACCCAGCGACTCGAATTGTTCATGGATTCAAGATCATTCATGGTTCGATGCCCGTTGAAATTAGACTTGATATTGCTGAGCGCCAGCATTTTTGGCATTTCGCACAATGCGATTCCTACGCGATACCAAATTTGGTTTGACCATTCATTGTTAAGCTTGAAATGATTTAGCACATATTATTCTAACAATACATCTCTTGATTGTCACCTGAGCAAATTTAATTTCATGTACAAAAAAAAAAACGCAAGATTCAATATTTTGTTATATTCATCCTCATATCATAAAAAACAGTGGTACTAAAATATTTTTTTTTTACATGCAGACTTTGTGATATCGTTACAACGGAGCGTTATGCTGAAAAATGGAGCTCATGGTGCGGGTGTACCTCTTGTTATCGTGCTACACCTTCGGTTCTGATGAGCGCACCAATAACACTGCGGGCCGTGCATTACACGATATGGGTGAGTAGAGGCCCGTTTCTGTAGAGTGTTAAGGTTTTACATAGTAGAGTTGTCCCATCTTATTTTGAAACCAATCTAATCCGCTGCATGATCATTAGAGCCTTTAGGATTTGTTCAAACTTGGCTTGCTTCAATTTCGAACCTCAACGACTAAGAAAATTCTTTATGCAAATTATTTAATTTCCGGTGAAGCTTATTCAAAAAAATTTTTATAAGACTCTCAGCAAAATTTATAATTGCTCTTCACCTATTCCGTCATATGAACGTAATATCGTATACATAAGATTGCATTCTGTGACAAGGTGAACATTTGTTCATAGTCAGCTAGAGAGGGAAGCTTTGTGCTGGGGTCGAATACGATAATCTATGCCTTCAGGGTCGTCCCAGCTTTATAGGATGTACTGTAGGACCCTAGCAGGGCAAGAGATGTCCTATAGACCCCCTCACTGAAGTAAGGCATGTGCTATAGGACCCTCATACGGCTAGATATGTGTCATGGGCCCCTCACAGGGCGAGGGATGTGTTATGGGCCCCTCATGGGCATGGGATGTGCCATAGGATATAATGATACCGATTTTAGATACCTGGGTTTCCCTACCTTATGTTGTGGGGAGTTCCACTTCCGTGGGACTTGATAAATTAACTCGACCTTAGCCTAGTACTTTGGCACACATCTTTCTTACCGTGTTCATTTACTTCCTTTGATGCATATTTACCTCCGTCAAGGAGGTCATGTTTTTGTCGTGTTTGCCTGTCTCTTTGTTGGTCACCAAGATAACTCAAAGACTAATTTACGGATCTTTATGAAATTTACAGGGATTGTTAGGCATATTAACTGTAACAGATGATTAACTTTTGGTGAAAATCCGTTCATCTGTGTATTTGTCTGTCTGCCTATTTTGTCTTAAGGCCATAACTTGAAAAGTTATGGACAGATATTCATGAAATTTGTATGAGTTGTTAAGTACAATACAAAGAGTAAATGACCAAATTTTTGTGGTATGTTTGTTCGTTTTTTTCTGGCTGTGTTTGATTTTATGCTCGTTAGCCCAAAAACTCAAAAAGTTACGATTGGATCTTTGTGAAAGTTACAGGATTTGTTAGTTATGTTAAAAGATATAATTGATCAAATTTTGGTGAGGATCGGTTGGTCCATTTGTGTGTCTGACTTATGTTGATTATAATGTTTGTTAACAGCATAACGCAAAAAGTTATAAACGGATCTTCATGTTACAGAAATTGTTAACATTATCGAAAGGCACAACTTATTAGATTTAGGTGTAGATACAAAGAAATTCATGGTTTCAGAACCAATTTGAATTTTTCGTCACCGTTGCCTTGCTTGCCGGAGGTATGCGCTCTCAGAGTGCTCTCTAGTTTTAGTTGTTGTTGACCAGGTCTTTTGTAGTTGTCTGTACTGGGATGATTGTACGTGCGTGGGTTTCCTGTATCTTTCTCATACTGTAGATTACATCTCCTTTCCTTTTTCCTTGCTTGCTAAGTTCGTGTTTTGGAAAGTTTGTCCTACGGTAACATAATTATAAGAAATTAAAATTTAATCTTCTTGACAGAACGAACTATATACGATATTACCAATATGAGACCAACGACATTCTGTGTGATGTAGCTTAGAATCATTGCACTAGCAAGATCATACTAGGTATAACCACTACTACTAGGTACCACGTATTATGAGGCAAGACGTTGGTGGCGCCGTGACAATGGCGCTGCTTTTCAAATTTTCCAGTTGCTGTCTTACTGTTCTCAACTTTTTCCAATTACTGTCAACTCTGATAAATTTGCCGTGAATTGCACGTCGCGCTTATTGCGTTGCAGAGTAATGACGTCACTTATGCCAGCCAGGGGAAGTCTGTTGGTCCCAATCGCAAGACCTGCTTGCGCAGTCACCAGAACTGGAAATAATTCTCGAGACCCTGCAGTAGAAGAGTTTGCATTTGTTTTTGAGGCCCAGTGCATAACGATGAGTTCACACAAAGGTCAAACGAACGAGGTTCCCCAGCCCCGCGTCCGAATACGTTGTTGTGCCTGTTAAAAAAAAAAAAAAAAAAAAAAAAATCGCTGCTGGGTGAGTTCTGTTCACTCCCAATCTGAAGAGATATATAAGATTTAACTAGTGACACTTGCTAATCAAACTGCATTAACGGATGATGTTCCATTGCCTATTTTGCTACACCCGCAGTTATGTTTACGAGGGTTCAACAATACTTCGGGACGATTAGCTGTGGAACTTTTTCTTCCGTCGTGTGAGCCGGCCTTGAGAAGTGTCTGAATCCTGTCCATGAATAGTTTCAGGGACCAATTGAGTTTGTATCCTGTCCGATATTTGGTGCTTGCACTCGTCAGTCACAGAGAAAATGTTTTCATCTAAGTCTTTTCTGAAAACAATTCTGTTGATATAGGTTTTGTATGTGTCCCTTTTAGATTCAGGATTTTCGTGGGATATTAAAGAAATTTTTTATATTTTTTACTAAAGCGGAAAAGAGATGTGGATGGGACAAGGTCTAAAATACAAATGAATGAAGCAGCTTGGAGGAGCCGGATGTCGATGCCTGTACACTACGGTCACAGGATTAGGGATTATGAATTGCGTGTATAGGTACTACCGATATTATAATGTTGTGGCTAGGTTTTGTCATATGAACGTAGAGAGATTCCTATGTTGTGAGTTCGAGTGGGGTAGAAAAATCAATGATGGAGAACTCTTTCCGGCCCTTCTAAGCTGCTTCATTCATTTGTATTTTAGACCATGTCTCAGCAACATCTCTCCTCCGCTGTTGTTCAAGAAATGAAGAATTTTTTTTTTTTAGGTTTTCCTATATATTAGAGGAATTGTTTACTGAGAGCTTCTACAGACAATCAAACTAAAACATCTGAAGTGTACTGCCATGTGTCAGCAGCTAACCCGGTTAAAGATAGTTTTACGAGGGAAACGGCCTTCGTTGGGTAAATAGAAAAGGTGTGATCCTCCACTATAACAATGCCATTCCCTCACACATCAAGAGTGACTAAGAATCTCATAGATGAATTTGGTTGGGAAATTTTGATTCATCCACCATATTCTCCCGATCTTGCTCCAACAGAATTTCATCCCATTAGAATCATATTTCATTCTGTATTTGCCCGTATCCTTTACTCTGTATAGTAATCCGGTCGGCAATATCGTAGGTACTTGTCTACATCAGGTATTCTATGGACGGGTGAATGAGACAAGCTGTAGAGGCAGATTGTATTGTGGAACCGAGTCGATACACAGGCAGACACGCCGGGTAGTTGGTTACCGGTGATGGAAACGCTACCTATGAATGAGCTGCCGTCGCTGATGACGGGTCACTTTTATACACTATGCAGTACAGGGCGTTGCCGCCGTTGCCTGCAGCGGTGACGCTGACGCGCAGTCACAATTCCTTTAGAATCTTGCAGAACCACTTATTGGGACAAAAGTTTATTTCAAGAAAAGAGTTGATATGAAGGGATCACTTCCTTTTTTGAGTAAAACAAAAAAAATAAAAATTGATAAAGTTGGTATTAATAAGTTATGGGAAGATGAGAAGAGGTCCTTGGTAAGAATGTTGATTATGCTGATGATTAAAAAAGTTGTAGTTTGCTTAAGTTTATTTTCATTTAGAAATAATAAAAGGGGTAGAACTTTCGTTTCAACCCGAAAGTATATGTATATTGTCCCTAAATTAGGAACTCTTTACATGCACCACGGTCAGAAGTAAAAACTAGTTTCAAAAAACCTTCTTGTAGGATTCTGCGTGTACACGAGTTATTGCATTTAGTGTCCCATGGCATATTGTCATCTTCCTGGCCCAAATTAGGAACAATCAAAATCAATACAATATTATAATACACTGCCGTGTGTTAATATGTCTATATATTTGTGTGTTTCATGCTCCGCTCATAACGAAATAGGTGAGAAATATATTTGGTCCGGCCTGATTATGCATATAGTTTTTTAGCAATAAAAATTATGGTTTTGAAGTTTTACTGCCAAAATTTTAATGAAACTCATTTTATCAAAAATTTTCTTTATTTTTTCAGGTGTTATACGTGGCAATATTCAGTTCAATAATCCTGTTTTTATGAAAATTGAAAAAGTGGTGTTTTAAGTGTCCGGCTTGATTATGCAAGTGTTCAAAAATGGGGAACAACTGGATTAGGTAGCCTAACTGATTGTGAACGACTGAAAATCACATCAGTGCTTTGCAAAGGAATGACTACCATCGAACTATCCAAGAAAATAAATGGAGATCATCAAACCATATGTAATATATGGTGAGAGCTGTAGAAAAGTACCTGAAAGAGCTTATTTTAGGAAACTTACCGATAGGGATAAGCGTCAAATGCTAGGGAGATGGTAGCGCGCAATCTAATGGTTTGGCTACCCCACAGTCCCGATTTAAACCCCGTTGAAAATTTATGTGCCATCATTTCTAGGAACATTTCTACTGATGGAAAGCAATATAACGAACGACCTGGATGCTCCTTGGAATCCGATGAGGGTGCCTGTGGGTTGGTCAAGCTTTGTGAAGTGTTCAAGCCTCTCTCCAAGATCCTCAAAAATGGAGTAGGCTATGCTAACTACTGAGGTGAAATGAAGAGCATTTACCTGTTGCGTTTGCGTTGATTGACTTCTTTATTCATCTTGATTTTATAATTGTTAAATAAAAGCGTTGAAACAGAAGAAACCATTACTCTTTACCTCTACATAATCAAGCCAGACACCTAAAAACACAGCTTTTTCTATTTCTCCTAAAAGAATTATTGAAGTAAATATTGCTACTTATATCACCGAATAACGAGGAGAGAACATTGCTAAAACTAATTACCTCAAAATTTCAGCCGTAAAACTTGAAAAACGGAATTTTTAATGCAAAAATATGATTTGCGGTATCAAGCCGCACCCAGGTTACAAATTTTGAAATCCTGGGGTGCTCTGATGGAGATTTATAAGCGAAAATTAAACCATGTCAAAATAGATTGCTGAAGTTGGACTTCTTGCCATTTTAAGAGATTGCACTTCTTGCTCAGCCAAAGTTGAAGTCCAAATAATGAAGTTACGTAGATTTTTTTCTTTGCGCTGCCATAGGGTCATATTTTTTATCACTTCCTCTATATATTGAATATATATTTGTTTTCAGTTCGCATTGTCCAATTCAAGTAGATGATCAACGAAGCATGGGAATTTAGTTAAATTAATGATGCCTTACTGCTTACTAATATAATTTTTTGCATGGTATCTGTAACGGCTGTTTTGCCCTTACATTGTGCTAGGAGCGTTCAGCCATACTGGCTCAGCACAAGACTAAGGAGCAATGAATAATACTAGGTCAGCTTAAATTATCACATTGAATTTCCATAAATAGTAAACGGTACGAAGTGTTACAAAGGTCACTGTGGCTAGCTGACACAAGTTATAAACATTGTAGGTAGATGTCTGCAATAGATAAATAGTTCCATTAATAATCTGAATATATAAACCTACAATGCTAGTTAATGTAATTCCAGAATCTACTTAGCTTGCAGTAAACTAAGGTTAACCTTGACCTGCCCGGGCAGAGCTATACCACCACTAGGGCTCCCCTTCCAAGGAATACACTAGGAGCAGGAACCACAGTAGCAGAACGACACAGCCCGAGCAAAACTGTGCTAACCCGGCAAATTAGAACTAATTGAGATCAAGAACTAGTTAAGAAAATAAAGGAAATTTCCAAGAATTAATTCAGATCTGGCAGACTTTTATTGAACAAACTCGAAGCTGATGAACAAAAGTAGTGTATAAGGTAGCGAGATAGCCCTTTTTGAGGGTAGGTTCCCCTCGCGCGCCCCACGCTACCCTCGCCCGCCCGGCGCTACCCTCGCGCGCTCCCCCAACCCCGCCCTTCCCTCGGTTACCCTCGCGGTTGGTGTCACGAG
>LQNS02277999.1:5119832-5132449 GCA_001587735.2 Parhyale hawaiensis
GAAACCCCAACCATGGCCATCCGAGAAACCACGAGGCGTGGCCACCTCCTCGCATAAATCGGCCTAATATCGGATCTGCCGCACATAATTCACGCGCGCTCCACTGATAATTTTTAATTGGGTATCGATCATTTCCGATGGCTTCCTTAGTGTTTTAATGTTCGTGTAAAGGGATCCTCTATTTATATGGCATCATCATATTCGACGTCAGCACATAAAGTTGTGTTCGTAAAGTTTAGAGTAGAATGATAGACTAGTAAGTGTAACATTCCTACTGACGGTATAAACGTCGTGCATATACTTTTACTGTGTTTTAAGTTTACGTCGTGATTATACTTTTACTACGTTTCAAATGATGCGGTCTTTACCTATCGAATATCTCAAGGATAGGCTGTGCTGCTATATACTGTACACATGTGGATCTTTTTGGCCTAGATGATGTTACTTTCATAAGCTTGTTCCTAACTTATAGTATTCTTCATTTTACAATTATTGCTCCCCGCACATTTCCTTTTGGGCAACGGTACGCAAATGGCTGATTTTAACCGTTTCTCTTTCTCCACCGTGTAAATATCAGTTACCTGACTAAAATTTGTAACTGGGTTATATGTATATAGTTCCTAATTATATATACATATCATGAAATAGAATTTTTGCAGGTAGTATGCAGTAGGCACTGTCACGATACAGTATCTTATTTTTCTTAGATTTTAGTTCATATAGATTGCTGAATTAAACAATTACCATTGTGTTTTAGGTAGGCCTCAGCGTAGCATTACCTTGAAAAAAGTGTCAAATTTAGCATAAAGGTGGGGTAAAAATCAGCCATTCAATGTAACGCACCTCCCCCTCCCCCCTTGTGTATAGCTTAGATTCATTTGATGTATGCGAATTCACTTAATGCGAGCGTAGTTGCTAATTTAATCCCGAAATATACCAAGAACCAGTTGCTTATGTATAATTACTTATGAATGATGAACTCGATTGCGTCCCTTTCATGTTTTTCTGCGAGTAATTCTTTTCCTGAAGACATTGAGACATCATCCGTACATGGATGATCAGGGAATATCTCATGTAATTACGGCAGCTTCCCGTCACCAATTCATTTGGCAATTCCGAATGAGTGATCATAGTTAATTACGGAGATGTAGTTTTAAGCTCCAGCGGCTTCAAAAATATGCTCCGCTTTCAGATTCGGTCGTAATCACCGGCGGGATTTAATCCCCTCTTTAATCATGAAGACGTTCCGCTGATCGCGTCTAATCAGGCCCAGGGCGCGGCGGCGGCAGTGCGGTTGGGGTCGGCCGGGAGGCAAGAGTTGGTGGAGTGCTAGGGACCCTGCCGGGGTATTGCTGCTCTTTGTTAATGGGACTAGTGATGTTAATGTGAATGTTGCTGTTACCGTAGTTAATGGGGATAGTGATGTTGATGTGGATGTTACCGGCTCTTAGTTAACGGGGCTGGTGATGTTGATGATGAGAATGTTGCTGATGCTCTTGCTGTTCTTAGCTGACCCCTGAGTGACTACTGTACACATTTGTTAACTTTATATATTATATTCCTACGAAAAGGGCTGTTTAATTGAGGCACATAAGGGTTATTGGGGCTAGTAATGATGATATGAATGTTGCTGCTGCAACTGCTCTTGATACATGCTGTTACTGAGGCTATTATTGTTAATGCTACCTGTTATTTTTCTCTGTAACTATTTTTGATGCAGCATTTGCTGTTGATCTCACTGTTGTTCTTGATACAGCTGCTGCTCTTGAATCTAAATACGACGGTTTCTGCTGATACATCTGTTGCTGCAACTGTTGTTACTGTTGCTGCAACTGCAGTTGTTACTGTTGATTTGTAGATGCAACAGTTGTTAATGCACGTGTTACTGCTACTATTGGTGACAACGCGACGGTTGATGTAACCGTTGCTCTTTATGAAACTGTTGCTGTTCGTTTCTACTGTTGCTTTTGACCAAACTGTTACACTTACTGTAGCTGTTGCTGTGATGAGACTGTTTCTGTAACTGTTGCTGTTACTGCAGCTCCTATTGTTTGCTGTTGTTTGATCTGTTCCTGTTTGTGTAGCTGTTGCTGTGGCTAGTTCTGTAACGATGTCGTCGTCAAATATATTGCTACTCAGTAACTACGACCATTGCCGCTTATATGTAAAATTACGTCATTCTTGCCAAGAAGTCGCACAAACTCTGTCTCCCACTACACCTTCGTCGATCATGCTAATAACATTTACTTGTGCTGATGGTCGATGACGCGCTCTCCCAGAATAACTGAAGCCGTTTTATCAGACGATATCTTTGAGCTCCGTTAAGTGTCTCTCTGTGCAGTGCTGTCGTGTTCTTAGCGTTTCTGGTTAAATTGTTCTTACGGCTAACAAAAATTGTTTAGTGTATTGTGGGGTTAAATTGCAGTATTTGCGTATCTTTCTACGTTTCAACCTGCTGCTGAATATGTCTCTTTTAGGCTATCGAGCTGAACAATCGATTCCCAAGAACCGTCGTCAGAGGTCATTTCATTGCATGGAGTGTCTTTATTCATATGCTTCAAAACGTTGAATTTCAAATAACCGTTAAATGTACCATTGATTCACGAATAGAGTACTTATTTCCTGCACCTGGACCTATTAAAAATATTGAACCTAAACTTAAAAAGAAAGATTATCATTCGATATACAGTCAGATGAGGTAAGACACGACCGCGGCCATCCAGGCATTCAAAAAGCGATGGATAAAATTTAAAGGCTGAATCTGTTAAAGCATTTATTTCCAGTCATTGCAGTGTTTGTTTCAACCCTGTACTGCAAATGATGATATTTTTTGGCCGCGGTCGTGTCGTACCCCATCTGACTATGCCAAGTTTCTAATGATGGGATAGAAAAACTTCCGAAACGTCAATTTTAGAATTTGGTCGAACATTCTGTTTATTTTAGGTAAAATTTAGAAAAAAAAGTGTCTCAAATTTAGTATCATTAATTATTAAACGAGATAGCCTTCAAGGAGGATTTCACATGTGGTAGAAGTGGCTTCCGACAGTATGCTCCAAGTTTAAAGATTGTAAAAATGAACTTACATCTACTGTCTGCTGCCGTCTTCTCGTGTGGCTGGACTGCGAGTGGCGGCCAGTACCCACCTCAGCCACACAGGGTACCAGCACCGATGTCTCAGCCAGGTTGTTACGAGTAATCCCAAGTGTCTTGAGCAGCGCATTCTTCAGCCTAACAGATTAGAGCGTCAAAGCTTCAGCAAAGTTCGGGCAGCAGCCGGGATAAGTAACGGAGGCGCTCGGACTCCAGGGTGTGACCGATGAGGTGGCTCGGTGCATCACGCGCTCCGTGTTTTCCAAACTTTCCCACTACGAGATTCCAGTTTTGGCATCGAGGCCTGGGGTGACTCGCGTGTGCTTGTGTATATCCTCATATAATGAAACGCTTCGTGTATTTATTTCATGTTCGCTTTTAAGGAAGCAGGCGAAAAATAGGCCAGGTTGCCGATTTCGTAATCAAGTTGCGTTTCCATGGGATCAATGACCAGATTGCAGAAGAAGGCAAAAGTGAGATCCTTATTCCTCTATTATCTGAATATATTATTTAAATGCATTTCTGACCACGGTGTAAATTTTGGCGATCCTGCTTCCTTCTGATGAAGGTCAGTAGGCATAATTAAACCAGGTTGCAGAAGTATTCCCAATTCCAACTTACTGTTTTTTTTTTGACGAAGGATTTTCCTCTTGGGCGAAAAAATATCGTTTTGTGGAAACTACATCACTGTGTATTCTGGCTACGGAGCAGAAATGGAATTCAGTGACATTTCAGCGTTTACTAATACAGTTAATTTTTTGCGCATGTTATCTAAGGGAAGGTAGGAGTGTGCTGAAGACGAAGTGAAGTCTACATAAACAATGGGGTTTTTGAAAGCCATTTTTTTTATTGGACCCCGAGCTTTCGAACTATTAGGCATAGCACGCCTTCAGGGGAACGCATTTTCAAATTCAGCAGAGCTCAATATACAAAAGTTGTATCCTAGGTACCAATCAAGAAAGACTAAAAATCTATCGCAAGAAAAAGAAATTCATTACCTCCGCCAAGAAAGTTATGTTTTCGTCGGGTCTGTTTCTCTTTCTGTTATTCTGTCACCAAGACTTCTCAAAACGTTGTGAACGGATTTTAACGAAATTAACAGGGATTTTAGGTATGTTAGGAGGAACGGAAGATTAACTTTTGGTGAAGATCCGTCCATCCGTTTGTTTGTCTGGATCATTTTTTATACCATAACTCAAAATGTTCTGAACAGATTTTGATGAAATTTACATGAGTTGTTAGATACATTACGAAGAGTAAATGATCAAATTTATGTAATGACCTTTTTGTTCGTTAGTTTGTCAATGTTTTTTATTTCATGCTTGTTAGTACAATAACTCAAAAATTATGAATGGGTCTTTATGAAATTTATAGAAATTGTTAGTAATGTTAAAAGACAAATGATTAAAGTTTGGTGATGATAGGTTTGTCCGTTTGTGAGTTTGACTGATTTTTGTCAGGTTATTTGTTTGCAGCATAACTAAAAAAAAATTGCAAGGCCTTCGGAACGTTTATCTTTCGTGCCCACTTTTCTCCTTCCACTTTCATACTTTTGCTGATCTTACTGTTGTCTGTTCTTTCTCTTCTTTCCCGACTTGCCGTTCCCATTCGCGTTTATCCTGTGTGGGAACACCTTTGTACATGGATTCCCCTTTTTTCTATCGACGTACTATATATCCCTTCCCTTTCCCCTCATAGGAAAGCTTAGTACTTATTTAGGGAGGCCAAAATCTTCTTATACTACTACTACTACTCCTCGAAAAATTATGAACGGACCTTCAAAAAATTACTGAAGCTGTTAACACTGTTGAAGGGCACAAGTGATTAGATTTTGGTGTTGAAACAAAGAAAATAATGGTCTCAAAAAATTTTAAATTTTCGTAACCATTGCCTAGCTTGGCAAAGGTATGCGCTCTCAGAGTGCTCTAGTTTATAGTGAAATTGCAGAACATGACAGTAAACTGCGTGCTGGGGCTTATGCCCACTTCTTCATATTTGAGTCTGTTGGGTGCCAATTAACTCTTTATTGAAGTGGGTGGTTTCTACCCCGGTCCGTTTCGGTCTGGAGTTCATGGCCGGGATCAGCTCTCAGCCGTGTTGGTCTCCGAGCGTTTAAGTCAGCCAGCGTTAATGGTTTTCTGATGGGTTTTCCTTGGCAGTGTTTCTGGTTTTTTGTGTTGGACAATGCTTCATTTGGGTTGTGCTACCTGTCCGTGGTGGTCCGAGCGGGAAGTTTTGACAATATATACCATAGACCGCAACAGTTCTTGACTCATAGGTCTGACGCTTGCGGCCAAACGTCAGCAACGGAAAAGTGTGATTTCTCAAGAGCTATTCATTTCCCCCTATCTAATACTGAAAAAATAAATTCCAAGGTGCCCAACGTTTTTCTTGCGGAAAAGGTATCTTGGATACTGCGGGGACGCACTTGGGCGCTTGCCTGCTCGACCGTGCCTGGACATGTTCATAATAGCTTTTGAGAAAATCCCATTTTTCCCCTTTTGGCCGCCAGCGTCAGAGGCCCCTCTGGCCTAAGAGTCAAGTACTGTTGCGGTCTATGCATATATATGTAAAAGCACTGCACTCTCCCCCATATTTTCACTTCATATATCAGGAATACCTAGTCGAGTGAGGTACTCCATAATATATCGGCAACATCAAATCGAGTGAGTTACTCTTTGTCAGCAACATCCAATCGAGTGAGTTACTCCATATATCGCCAACATATGATATGAAGTCAGTTTCTCCTTAATTA
The DNA here is from genome assembly GCA_001587735.2 of Parhyale hawaiensis. Lineage (NCBI taxonomy): Eukaryota > Metazoa > Arthropoda > Malacostraca > Amphipoda > Hyalidae > Parhyale > Parhyale hawaiensis. The sequence goes on from LQNS02277999.1 coordinate 5,125,678, forward strand.
ATGTCGGCAACATCCAATCGAGTCAGTTTCTCCATAATTTATGTCGGCAATATCCAATCGAGTGAATTCAAGGAGCTTCTATAGAGAAGGAGGGAGCCTTGCGGCCCAAACACAGATTCGCCAGCGAGTTAACCAGATCTCTTATGGCTGTGAGATCTGATTGGTTGAAGTGACGGGGAGCAGTGAGTTTCATGGGGGTGCCGCTGGCAAACCGAATTACTGATATTCGATTGGTGCAGATGCGACTGGCTGCAGCCATAAGAGACTCTTTACTGATATGCGATTGGTGCATCCGATAACTGGCTGACAGCCATAAGAGACTCTTGAGCTTCACGGGCGAGGCTCCAGGCTCCCTCCTCTCTATAGAAGCTCAATGAGTGAGTTAACTGTTACTGCATTTTAGAACGATCATACATGGTGGTGTCAACTCCTTTGAGTTTTGTTTACCTTCTTCTATTACAGTATTTTGTTACGTTGAATAATTTTGGCGCTTACTATGCCAAAAAAATACATTAATGTTGTAATGGTGTTAAGTCTTGGTGAACTTGGGAAAAGAGTTAGCTCTTACACTAGGCGCAGTAGTGCCCGGTCTTATGCGAGGTCAATTTTGTTATTGTATTCCATACCAGCACTGCGCACATTGTGTCCAAGTTCGAGCTTTGTTTGGATTGTGATGGTATATACTTACCGTTGCATTTTGACTGAACTGCTGCAGTGTACTCTTGGGCTCAACTCGAATGGGATTCAGTACGACTATTGCAGTCTTTAGTGATAAAGTGAACTCGCGCCATAAAGTAATCTCGAGGCATTAGCTTATTTCGAAAAATACTGCTCTATGAATATGACAAGTTGCTCGTCTACGTGCGAGTAGTTTCCTGTGCTTTGCACATTCGTGCTTACAGAGTGTTGAAGAACAAGAGGTACAAAATTGTACGCCAAGTAGAAAATGGCCAACTAAATACTTCTGCGTCTATGAAATTTTCAGAAAAAATCGGGGTTTTCAGTTATTAGTTGTTTATTTTTTTTTAAAAGACGAAATTTAATTACAGAATTACTCGCAATATTTATTTTGAAGTTGCTTTACAAAAACTGCTCAAATTTTGCTCCACCTATTTCAATGCACTTTTCATATCTTAGCCGTAAGGACTGCCGGATATTAGAAATTCCACCAGCAGCCACCGCTGTTCTAGCCACGAGATCTTTTTCAGATTCAATTGGTGTAGGCTCTTCATCTGTCCCCAAAAAAGAAATCGAGTGGAGTCATGTGAGGAGATCTAGGAGGCCATGCAAAAGGACCTTCTCGCCCGATTCACCTATTAGGAAATTGACCATTCAGGTACTTTCGGTTACCCATATGGTAGTGTAGAGGAGCACCATCATGCTGGAACCATGTTCTTCTTATTGCGCGTGGTAGGTTTTCGAGTGAAGCAGGAAGTACTTTTTCTAAGAAAACTCTAATTATTTCCGTTGAGATGGCATAATATGAGGTCCAATAATTTGGTTATTTATGATACCAGCCCAAACATTGTACCGTTGCTGGTACGAATGTCCATGCACGATATGAGGGTTTTGAAGTGAATTTTCATTTTCATTATGAGAATTGAACACTCCCTCACGAGTGAATGTTGCGTCATCCGAAAGCTATGCTCGTTCGGAGAAGCTGGGTTCTTTCAATGCTTTGTAAAGGTAATAATTTGAAAGTTGTACTTGTAGTTCATAATCTCGAAGATTCAACGCTTGAAGTCTTTGACGGTGGTATGGATGGAAATTATCATCATGATTCTCCAAACACGACAGTGGCCCTGTAATCCCTGAGCTGGTGCTACTCTATACGTGTCAGCTCTCAGATTTTGAAGAAAAGAACCTAGCACACACAGCGTCCTGAACATTTTCATCCCTCGAGTGTCTAGTTTCTCTTCTCCTAATTTCGAAACTCCCAGTGTCACGTAGCCTTTGGTGTAAATTGACAAAAATTCTATGACCAGGCATATATCGGTTAGGAAACCGCTCTAGATATAACCTAGCCGCTTGTCTCGCGTTGCCGTTAGCAGCGCCGTGAGCAAGGTGCAGATCTGCCATTTTAGCATTTGTAAAGCGGTTCATGTTACCGGGTTCGTTTATTTGAAACTGAACTGTGCCAACGAGACAAACGAACAGTAACCTGGTAACACGATCGGGATCATTCTAAAACCTTCTTGCTAAAACTGTTATACCAAATACTGTATCACAATTGACTTTTGTTATTGTAGACTCTCGTTGAATGATACAAGTGTTAGTAAAATAAATTTAAATTAAATATTGCGGGTAATTGTTTAATTAAATTTCGTCCTTTAAAAGAATAAACAGCGAATAACACAAAAACACGAATTTTTTGGAACATTTTATAGAAGAAAAAAAATTTCTTTGGCCATTTCCTACTTGGTGAGCAATTTTGTACCTCTTGTTGTGAAACACGATCTATATTGCTTCTCCTTGCTCAAGGAAATTTCTTTACTCATGTATACTTATCTTTAATTTCCCAGCTCAAGAAATTACCCTTACATTGCAAATGCATGCATGTATTTCTACTCTTTGCTTACGTTTTTTTTTATTTCGGAGAGCATTAAAAGTCATGCCTGCAGCTCCTTTTGTTGTATGTCTGCAGTGCGGCAATGGTCGCCGCATTCAGTGAAATTTCTAGGAACAAATTACCATATGCAAGCGATGTTTACGTTCTGTACTTGCTTCAGAACGGAATTACTTGAAATACATTGTGTAGACCTGAACAAAAATGTACAAAGACTATTATAGTTTATCAGGTAAACCGGTCAGATATTTTCCTCTTACTCTACTTGTGGCCTACGTTTAAAAACATCAAGCTGTATTTTTATTCTGATGTTTTATAGCTTAAAAAAAGTGATGCATCTTTCGCAAAGTTTTCCAAATTAGAATGAAAATATCTGGGGACAAACTGAAGCGATCTTCAATTTTCAGTCGGAATATCGTTTCAGAGTTTTCCCTGGAATTTAATAAAGGGGAAATCATGCCTCAAGTATCCCTCGTTGGCTTGCTAAAGTGTGGCTTTCAAAATTGTGCTCAACTTATGCTCGATTTTTTAGCATTCAAGCTGACCGAGCGGTCGGCTTGTGCGTCAGCGTGATTTTGCGGCAACAGAATAGAAGTATTTCCCGACCTGCTATAGGGTTATGTATGGTGGGAAAAGAACATTTATACTCCATAAAGTTTTTAGCTTAGAAGTGGAAACTTTTGTTGTTCATCATGCAATAATTACATGAAGGTACATATATGATTGATTATGCGCCGCAAACAACGGAAGCAATGCTGTTTCAAATAGAAATATAGTCATATTTTCTATGTTTGGCGGAAAGATAAGTTCTTGTGCCAATTTGAATTTTGGGATTATCAATACGCACCAGTTGGTCTGCAGCTGCATTTAGATTAGATAGCCGGCAGTTGACGGACCCACAGACCCATTCCCATAGAGCATCCGGGACTTACTATCCGGCGCTCTACACTGTTAGGAATTTTAACAGATAGCCGGCAGTTGACGGACCCACAGACCCATTCCCAAAGAGCATCCGGGACTTGCTACCCGGCGCTCTACACTGTTGGGAATTTTAACAGATAGCCGCTAGTTGACGGATCCACAGACCCATTCCCATAGAGTATCCGGGACTTACTACCCGGCGCTCTACACTGTTAGGAATTTTAACAGATAGCCGGCAGTTGACGGACCCACAGACCCATTCCCAAAGAGCATCCGGGACTTACTACCCGGCGCTCTACACTGTTAGGAATTTTAACGGAAAAAAAACTCAAAATTGTTTGGCAGTCGATTGACCAGACATTAATTTTTGCATCCGCTCTGGCGTGTGGTTGCTTAGCAGAAAGAAATCGAAGTTTTTCCCAACAGAAGCACTTTGATTAATTGGCAGATTCATTAAACACTTTCTGTGTTTTACGTTTGGTAATTGAACAGACAACATTTTACGGGCTGTTCGGCTGGCTGAGGTTTCCGGAGGACCCTCAGCTGAATTTGCCCCCTCCCCCCTCCAGCTAAGATTGTCCGGGTCCCCCGTTACGTAGATCCAACCCTGCCGGGATTAATTAAATAGCCTGCTGTTCTGTGGTATACATGCACTAAGGAAATAGTGGCTTTTGCAAACGTGCTTCAGGCTCTTGAACACACTGTCACCGTGCTGTATCAGCACACTTAGGCGTGCATTGAACCTACCGCACAGTAAAATATGCTGACCCGGCACGGGTTCGACTTTCTGATAGATATATGTTGATATAATGGTGACATTTAACTGTTCATTCAACTAAAATTTCAGATTGCGTGCAGTTTCTCCACATATTTAGAAACTATACGTTGTGTTTTTACCCCTGTTGTAATTTTTATCTGATGAAATGGCACAAGTTTGGAATTTATCTGTTTCTACTGCAGATTACTTATTTACATCTGCAAGTTCAACCAATTCTAATAAATTATGTTAACTTGGCTGAAAATTTCTACGACTGGTGAACCGACTGTATTTCAGACCGTTTTCGCCTATTCAGCTGTTATTTTAGTAGTTTTTTCTAACAGTGTATGAGCTATTGCCATGCCTCTCTGATAGTAAGGTTATCATCACGGTAAAAGGCCTTTGAAATTCCAAGAAAGAGATGGTGATTAAACGACCTGTATAGAACTGCTGCGTTGCTGTAGTACCAGCGTTGGAGCTAAGTATCGCATCTGTCGCACTGATGAACGGACATTGTACTGCGCAGCGAGTGACAGCATTGGAACAAGCTATCTTTCTTATTCATGGACGGAACCGAGTGTTGCTTCCCGAGGGTGATAGCGTTGGAGCAAACTAAGTTTTCTAATCCCGTAGGAGATATTGCAGCTTGCCGCTGTTCCTGCTGACGAGGTTAGTTTTGTAAGGTAAGGTAGTCTCTTAATACACCCCCTTCAGTTTCGGGAGGTGGGCTGCCGATCGAGGTGGCCGATGTATTCCTGTTAGACTTCAACCTTCTTGTATTTCGTTTCCTTTCCCTGTGCGGCGTAGCTGAGCGAAAGCGTTCAGCCGTGGCCGGGGGTTGGAGAAGCACAACTTGCGCTTTTTCCTGTCAGCAGCGTACTCTCCATTCTGAGACCTACCGGCAGAAAAGCCGCGACAAAAATCATTGATAATTTAAAATGCGCCCTGGTGGCGTTCGAGCCTGAGTTAAACCAAAGGAATAGTTCGGCGCGATATAGACATTGTATCCCTGATGCGCTAGTAAAATTTCTAGAAATTTCTACCACCGCTACTACTACTAAGTTTTCTAAACCTGTTTTTCCTTGAAGAAAATGAAGAAAAGTGCATAGAACTTGATTTTAATGAGGAAACAACATATACTTTGTCGCCCTTACTGTTCCACGCAACTCCCATGTTATTATACATCTAGTTACGTATTTTGTTTCATTTTTTGAGCAATTCTCTAGGAAAACTGGTGCAAATATTTACTGAAAAAAATGTAGTTGTCCAAAAAGAGCAAAAGAAGGGGTACATAAAATTGAGTGATAAAAAAATAGTGAAAATTACTGGGAATGAATAATTACTTGTAGTGAGTAGTGGCAATAAATAACATTTGCAAAAGCTACTAATGAAAAATAAGCATTTGTAAGAATATTACTTGAAATAATGACTGTTAATAAGTATTTATAACGATTGTTTGTGGAAATAATTATTTGTAAGCAAATAATACTGATCTTAGTTATCTGCACAAAATAATAGTAGTATAGACATTTCGAAAAAGAGTAGTGTCTTGTAGTAATATTTTTCATAGTATATGGACTCATAGTCATAACTTGTAATGAAGTTATTACTAATATTACTCATAACATTTACTTCTATAGAATAGTTGCTTATATTAATTTACATAACTAGTACAAAATAATTACTTCTATTACTGACAAACAGTATGTACTAAGAAAGTCTCTTAGGGTGAATGGTTCCGAGTAAAAGTTATGTACAAAAAAAGAGTTATTAGTGTTTATCCTTACAAAAAAAAAAAATAATAATAATTACTGCGAATTATCATGAAAGAGCAATCAGTATCAAGTAGTGTTGAGAATAACTATTGGCTATGAATACTTAGAATAAGTAATACCTGGTGATGTCGTTATCCAGAGCGCGACCCAACTTTTTATTCCTCATTTATGCAAAGACTTGTCAAGAGCAACCAATTTACACATGTTTTTAATTAAATCGGGCTGTCAAAATAAAAAAAGACAGTGGACAGCTGTCGTGGTTGGAACACATTTCGTGCCCCCTATACTATTTTTTGTCTCTTAAAAGTTGCTCAACATTTTCAAAGATTAATCACGCAGCATTCCAACTTAACCCAGTCGGAAATTATGGTTGTGATTATAGTAGAACAACTATGATTATGGTCGAGACTTTGGTTGTTTATCATCGATATATCCTCCATCTTCAACCATTTATGGGGTGCAGTATGGTAGAGTTATGTCACTACCTTCGACCATAATATCAACCATAAATACCCAATTACAACTATAAAGGTTTTAGCTGCACAACCATGATCTACCATAATGAACCGTAAAAAAAAATTCACAACCAAAATCGACTGTGTTCAACGAATAATACAACTATATTTTACCAAGATAAACTTTTTTATTTATTGACATATTATGCAGTCGATGCCTGCTTCGTTTGCTGATGATTAGTTGCTTATAATAATAGTTTAATTATTAAGTGTTTGTTAGGCCTCCAGCTCAGAATGG
>LQNS02277999.1:5157343-5181783 GCA_001587735.2 Parhyale hawaiensis
GATATGGCACCATAATTTCCTTTACCTCCTTTATTTAAGGCTTGAAAATAAAGAAAAGTATGACTGCCATCCTTGTTTTCTTACGCCCTGGCTGCGTCCCCAGGGCTTTAAGAGTAATGAAGCTGTGCATTGAGTCTGGTATTGTAGACGTATACAAAATATACAACATCACGAGGTCTTTTTATCAAATAAATAACAGGATAAGAGTAGGGTGTGAAGTAGATTTTGTCGAAAATAACTGATGTTTAATTTTCCTGGAAAAAATTCGAAGCGATCTCCGTAAAAAAAATATCACAATGGAAGTAACGACGTCATTAATCTGGAATCCTTCTGTCATTGCAACAAGTGTAAGTTACATTTGATGGTTACAATGGACAAAGAGTGAAAATGAAACTCATATGGCCTGAAAAAGATATATATATATTGACATCAAAAAGGAGAAACGATGACTCGTTGAGAGGATATATTTTCAGATTCTATTTAGCATCTTAAATACCTCGATTGCTGTAACTATTTCCATTTATAAAGTGATTTTCGAGATGGAGGAATTTCTTTATGAGTAGTGTGTTTTCCTTGAAGTGTTAGCCCTCTAGGACGATTATTTGCGTTATACGTGTCATAAACTAAGTAAAATTTGACAAAATATCTTTATGTAATTTTTTCATCTCTATACGTCAAACATTTTTTCGGATTTTTTTGAGTCGTCAGTGCTTACTTTCGACCAATTATTCTCCCTGCTACTCTGCAGATAAGTTTCATTACACATTACTTGGGTCTGTAGCTTGGAAATCATTAACCCATAAATACAGAGTTCGTTGCTCAGTTGGCTGGCCTATAAGTCTTGATTGATGTGAACGATTTTTATTGGAATAAATTCATCTGATAAAAAACGGAGGCTGCTGCATTGAAAAATTTTTGAAATTTCAAAATAGACGACGTCTGAAACACCTCTACGTGGCACCATTGAACTACTAGACTGCATTTCCTGGCCGGAGCGATTATTTTTCCTCTTAGTTCACACCGCTGCGAGTGAGCAGAAAATCAATAGATGAAAAGGGGAAAATATTCTTGTGAAGAGAACAAGGAACAGAGTGAATCAAACGAAGGTATCATTGAAGTAATTATTTACTGCCGTTATCATGGCTCTCGTCACTGGTGTCTATACATAAGTGTGCTTGTTCATCCCTACATTCCTTAGGACGACCGTTACGTTTTCAGCATCAGATAGGAGAAAATCAGGGTATCCTTGATACAGTCTCGGGGGGGAACAACAGAAGCTAGGTAAATATCAGCAGCCACTGCTAGCCGGTCATCGGTAGAATATTTGCTGTCTGACTTGGAACAGAGTTTCACATTTCGTACTCCTGATACGGGTCTGTCTGAGATGTCAGTGAAGAACAGTGCTGTACTTCAGCGGTATTTCCGCATGCAAGTTCTATATATCTAGCGACACTAAAACTGACTTGTCTCCCTGTTTCTTTGTTTGCTTACTTTCTTCTTTGTTTGTCATCTTTCTTACACACTCCACAATCTTTTGCATAGACAGAGCACAGGATATCGTTGATATCAACGGCCTATAGGGGCTAAAATTAGTGAAGGCGCCTGTTCAGGTTCTTGCAAGGATATACTTTTTTCAACACTGTAAAAGATACTACTAAATGGGCTCAAGCTTAGTGTGATTTACAAGTAATAAAGCTAATGACGTAGGATGGGGTTGTATGATATGGGATTATAAAATGAGCAGAAATAATTTCAAATAAGTGATTGAAAGGGAAGTCACTACTATGATCTTCTAGGACCTAGAGGGTAACTTTTAACACTTCACAGCGCCGTTTCCCTCACTGGGGCTGCAAACGTTCACATCAAGTACTCCCTCGGATGGGGGTACAATTACAGCTACAGCTCCAATGACCGTCACTAATGAAGCCTTGAGACGACATGTTAAGTCACCACTAATTACCGTATTTCAGAGGCGGTGTTTGGCTCAGCTTAAGTGAACTGCCTCCGTGAATTATACAAACAGCTACCGGATATAGTATTTAATTTTTCAGACCTTTACTGGAAAGGTTTTATAGGAGTTGTACTTTTTTTAACTTCTTGCCAAAGCACGACGGAGTAAGAAGGGCATATGTTGCCCTGGTAAAGAGTAAAGAATTTAACCCGTATTTAAAGAACATCCAAGTTGGACAATAGTTTCGTTGGCGGCTTTTATCAGCATTAAATTTCAAATTTAGATTATGCGTTATTGTAAGCCTCCATATGCAAAATGCGGGGCTTCAAAGGAGAAGGAGATATGCGGAACGTTGGCTAACGAAATGGGAATAATAAAATAATATGCAATACTTAAATTTCCGCTTCACAAGTTTGCATGAAATTTGATTTGTTTGTATCTAGTTTATGATTTTCGTTTTCCATATAAAAGTTTGGTGCGAAATGATTGTAGGAAAGGAACTTGTGATAATTTCGAATCGTGATTTAATACTTTGAGCGCACAAAATAGGAGATCGACTAAAGAAAAACTACTAAAATAATGGCTCCTCTCTTTCCTGTCGTTCATACGGCATCATACAATGGAAACATTGTAGGCTAGCTAATTATACTTTAGCATGGGGGACGTTCTTACCCAAATGTCCGACCCTCTGATAGACCGATATTCGCCTTCACAAAGAAGGTCATGATTTTGCCGGCGTTTGCTTGTCTGTCTTTTTGCCTTTTCAGCAGCATGACTCAAAAAGTTAGGAACGGATCTTATTGGAATCATCAGGAATTGTTGGGAATGTTACGAGAATAAAATGTGATGTAATTTTGATGACAGCAAAACAAAAATTGAGGAATCTGGACCACTATAACATTTTATAGGTGTTACATTGCTCGGCGGAGGTGTGCGACCTCGGAGTGCTTCTGTTTGGTAAATTAATGCGTCTTTTTACAGAAACACTTTAGAACCACGTACTTCTACAGAATCTTTTAACACAAGAAATGTTAACATAGGCCTATGTGATAAATGTCCCATTGAGGAAGTATCACAAACTCAAAAACCTAGTTTCAGTATATATTTCTAGGTGTCATTGGCAATCTTCAGTTATTGCATCTCCGATTAAAAAAGCCAGGTAAACCGCGTAATAATGTTTACTATATAATATATCAATGAAGGATTGCTCCAACAGTATGCACAGCACGAGGGCTTAACAATATTTACATGAAGCTACACACGATACTGTGACTAACAATCCTCCGATCGAGTTTGCAATACTTTACAACATTGCGCTAACATAGTTTAGGAGCCTCCACGAAATACGTTAGAAGAACAAAATCGTAGATCCAAAATTCAAATGACATTATTACCACTGCAAGATAAATTGGGGATACACGAAATGATTTTTCACAGAAGCTAATTGTCATAATTATTAAGTTATATTAATTAATTAATTAATTAATTATTTAATTAATTGACTCAAAGTTTGATTTACCTCTTTCTGGGTCACTCCGCATTATTACATAAGGCTATAACGCTCAACATTCTATGAATTTTGCATTATCATAGAATTTTTCCTGCAGTTCCATGCACGTGTTGGACATCCGTGGGAATTAAGAATGAAACTTATCCAATTTAACAATAATTTAAGATTTCAGATGATATGGCTATTAGGCTCAAATATAATTACAATTGAGAATAACCATAACCCTTAAGTGGGCATGGAGCCATTACGGTTATCTTGCGGATATTAAGGGCTTTGCCAGACAAAGCGGGACCAAGGCGGTCAGGATGCGTATAAACACTTGAAGCCCAAATGTAAACATATATCACGAGGCTGTTCATGCTTTCGTTCGGACAATTAGCCTTCCTTTATACAATTTCCAATGCCTTTAGCTGTGGAAAACATCTGCACTTTGTCGTAAACAACATCATTAGTTAATTCTATACCCAAGAAGCCATTTATTATATAATACATACCGGTATAAAAAGTACGTTAAGAATTTGTGCTTTGGTTGCCGTAGTAACTTCCCAATTAAAAGTTACTGTTCGAACAAATAACCAACTTCTTAGTCACTACACAGACATAACATTGCGAATCTCGCAAAGGAAATTTATTTTTCAGTTCTGCTATTGAAGCGCGCATCTGGGTAATAACGAATAAATCGGATTTAGTATCGAAGTGAGCCAGCATTTGCGGGTTTTCTATCAGTCAGGCAGAAAATAATTGACAGAACTACGAGCTTCAGCAGGACTATAGGGGAGGGGAAAGCCGCAAAACGAAAAGGGGGGAAATATTAGTCCATGTTAGACAAAATTGATGTCAAGGTAACTAGGAATCCTATTATTGCGCAACTCTCAATAAAGTAAGTTGGGACAAGCGTAACTTCTTTACCTTATTTACAGTCGAGGAAAAAATTCTATCAGACCTTAGGTGTATTAGAAAAATTGTATTTCAAGATTTTATTCGTTGTTTCAATATAAAATAGAGACAGTGGAGCAGTCTAGGTTGGTGCAGTGTTTATTATGGGCTAATGGCTACCATACACTGCAGCACTTAGTCCCTAACTTGCGCTCGTGCTATGAGTGTAAAAAGAACACTACTCTGTCACCGTTACCATCTGTAGGAAGAGCGACGCTTCACTCATACAATCATTTCACTCAAACTGCACACATCAGGACGCACATGTGCAAGAACTCTCGTGGTATCGTCTAAATAAATCAGCGAATGTCTGTGATTCATGACGTCACCAACCTCAAGATGCCTGCCTAGACGAGTTATTTTCATGACTGCAGCCGCACTTGCTCCTCTAGGCCCAGTGGGCCTATATCGGCAGCACAAACCAGTGCGTGTGGGTCTCCCAATGAAGTTAACGTTACCTTCATCCCATGGTTGTGTGGTTGTGTCACAAGACAAGACAACCCAAGAGAAGCAAGTCCTGAAGCACCAAGAACGACATCATAATTATATAAGCAGAAAAGCTAATGAAATTAAGGTTGACGGTAGATTCATTATAAGCAGTTGTAACACTTGAGGCAAAACATAGAGATTCTCCTGATTGTCGCCACTAGGATGATTTGGCACCCAATGTCGATCCAATCAGTAAAAAGCTCGTCTTGAAAAACCTACACGTCGGAAGCAACGCCTATCACAGACATGTCCTAGTCTCAATATAAGACTTTTCCTCCAAGCTCAGCTTTTGACGTTACATTGCGTGCAGTCTGAATGGTACTGTACCAAAGATATTATTGACAAGAGAGGGCTACAGTGAGCATCAGGGTCCACCCAACTCCTCTTGTATCGAGAAAGTCGGTCTAGGAATATACATCTCAGGTTAGTGCAAAAGTAATGTCCGATTTCCAGTGCAAATGTTTCACACAGAATTTATTAATTTTCTAACCTCGTCTTGTAGAGTAGATATAAAGTAACTTTGTGTTTTATTTGCATCATTTTTTATGAGATTATCTAACTTTTGCCCGTTATTTACAAAAAACTTCAACCCCATATTTATCTTACTTAACGGTTACGAAGAGAAGGTTTACTCGAAGAATTTCATGAAGGTGTTGATGCAAGTGCGGCAGCAAAATATATTCAGAACATTTATGAGGTTAATGCAGTGAATAGAAGTTATACGAGGTGTTTTATTGCTTCCGAAGTGGTGAGTGATTTAACTTTGAAAAAAAAACATCAAAATAAAAAAAAAAAATCTGATTCCACATCACTAAAAGCTTTTGTTTTAGAGAGCCCCATCATTAGTACTAAGAAACTTACAGAACACCTAAATATAGCCCATTCGCCGTGTTACGCCAATAAAATAACTGCCTTGTATATATAATTTTTTAATCGGACATTAGCCTACTACGCACCAACCTAATACTTGAACTCATACGTAAACACATCATTCTTATTTATCTACTTTGTCTTTCCGGATCAATCACGCTGCGAAAATGTTACTTTGAGTATTGCAAGTCAATGAAATTTTGCAGTAACATCCCGTTCGACAGAAGTGGTTGTTTAACAGTAAACTGTATTCATCATTCCGATAACAGCCATTGCTTTAGCCTCTCACAGCACGGCCTATCATACATTATACGCACCTATACAGTGTTACTACTACGAAAAATGCCAGGTAAAAAAAAACCTTGATCCTATTTGTCCCGTAGGAAAAGCACTATATGGGCACGCATCGATCATCACATACGATCAGCCATGCAGCTCGTTAAAAGGCCCGACCGACTGCGTGTAAGCTTTTACCGCATTCCAAGTCGTCATTTCCAGGCGAAATAAAGAAACGAAGACAAGATTGGCACCCACGTCAGTCCAGCGTTAACGATAATTACTATTTCTTTGCTTGTATGAACGGTTCAGCGCTAAAAAACCGGAAGTGGCTGATCTCTTTCGTTACAGCTTCGAATGTCTAATTAAATGAATTCTTCAGATAACCTGCGCAACGCAAAAAAATGTCAGCTTCCCTACATCAGTTTTACCCCCACCAAGGAGGGGCTTTTTTTTGGGGGGGGGGGTCGGTCGGTTAAGCTCCTGGTCTCTTTGTCTGTCTGTTTTTCACCAAGATAACTCAAAAAGTTATGGATGGATTTTTACGAAATTTACAGAGGTAGTTAGGGAGGTTAGAAAAAACAGAAGATTAACTTTTGGTGGGGATCCGATCAACTATTTACGCGTTTGTTTGTCTGCCTCCTTTTTCTTGGTCTATAATTAAAAAGTTATGAACGGGCATCTATGAAATTTACATGAGTTATTAGGTATATCACGAAGAGTCAACGAAAATATTTTTGTGATTATCTGTTGGTTCGCTTGCATGTTTAGGTTTATGTTTATTAGCAATATAACTCAAAAAATTTTGAACGAATCCTTATAAAATTTACACGAATTGTTATATATGGTATTGGACATAATATTAAATTCTGGCGATGATCGGTTTGTAAGCTTGTGTGTTTGACTATAGTTTGTCAGAATGTTTGTCACCAACATACCAGAAAATCTTTTGCACAGATCTTCAAGAAATTTGTAGAAATTGTTCACAATGTTGAAACACACAAATGACCAAATTTTGGTGGTGATCAGTTTGTCCGTTATTTGACTAATATTTGTCAAAATATTTGTCCGAACATAGCTCAAGCAGTTACTTACAGATCTTCAAGAAATTTCAAAAGCTGTTATTACTGCTGCGGCACATATGATAAAATTTTTATGCTAATTAAGAGAAAACATAGTTTCAGAACCAATTTGAATATTTCGTTAACGGCGCTTTGTTTAGCGGAGGCATGCGCTCTCAGAGTGTTGTAGTTTGCTTTTTTCTTTCTTTTTTTTTTCCTTTTGTCAGTAATATGGCATAGGTTAAGTGCGAGCGTGCCATGTTCAAACTATGAAATCTATTTCCACATCAGCATCAAGGCTGTGTATTATGTAATGGCCGATGTACACGTTAGTCTATTAAACATGTTCACTCACCCACTCGTCCAACTGTGTTACTGTGCCGGAAAAACAGTAGAAAAGTGCGCTGTTTTTTAAAATTTATTTCCCTCCAAGTCTGAAGAGATATCCCTGACTTGCTTAGTGACTCTTTCCGAGAAAAGGATTCGATGGTTAACATTTTCATAAATTTTATGGCGTACATAAAGCTACATTCGCACGAGTGGGTGGATGAGCGAACGCGCTGAAATTGCAAACGTGTAGATAGGACCTCAGGCTACTTTCCACTCTAATGCTATAGACACGGCATCCATGTGAGAGTAGCTACGCAGGCTTATTACCTCCGCCAACGAGGTGACGCTTTTGCCAGGGGATTGTCTGTCTGTTAGTAAGATATTTCAAAAAGCTATGCACTAATCTACATGAAATTTACAACATTATTATTACCATTACTATATTCCTAGTGTAAGCCTCCCTACCCATAACGTACACTGTGATTCAGAAGAGAAAGAAGGAACATGTAGTATGTCGAGAGAAACGTGGTGGAACTCATGCGCGAAGGATCCACGCGCACTGGGACAGCAAGTCGAGGAAGAACTGGAGAAAGGATCATCCGTACGACTATGAAAGTGGGAGGAAGCAAAGCCGGCATTAGAAGACAGACTTGCCGAAGACCTAGCTGAGGCTAAAATACCAACGGGGACTCCGCAAGGACGCTACTCCCAATAACATAATAAACTATTGACAAACCTCACACTTAACCCTATGGCCCATTCTATGCCTCCAGGAAGGAAAAATTTATAGGAACTGCAAGCAATATCATCACAAGCAGCAGATGTATAGTTTTCGTAATGATCCATCAGCTGAGTGTAACTGGTCGTCTATCTACCAATCTGTCCATTATTGCGCTACTTGGTGGAAGTCTACTGCATGGTCTCGCATTGCAGCTGTAGTTACTATTGTTATTAGTAGGTTTAGTTCACTGCCCGTAAAATATGAGAAACGATGCAATCCTTGGATCTGAGACAATAAAACATATATTACTATACTGTAAAGATCAGTTCGCTATCAATTTAATCAATTCCATTCAATATCAAAAAGTACAAATGCGCAATTAAAAAGTAAAACAGATACTCTAATCTCTTGGAAACACGAAGTACAGAAGCCTCACTTACAAGCTGTAATGTTTATTATCAGAAAGTTCAACTGCTTATGTAATGGAAAAAAATACTAAGAAATTCAAACCCCCTGAGAAATACGAGGAAACAAAAGAATACTCTCTTCCTGTTGTATTTATATTTCGATCACTGTCAGCAAACGCAAATGCTTGAGCCAATGAAAACGAAAGAAAGAGTTAGAAACCCTGCTCGCCCGGAAAACCCGATAAAACAAAAAAATTTTTTTTAACTGAAATGTTCATTTTTTGTTCACTGTCAGCAAACGCAAGTGCCCAATGAAGAACAGAAAAAAGGAGGCCATTATTGTTGCTCGAGACTTTGGTCTTCGCCAAGGCTCACCCTGATCAGGCATGTGCCGAGCCTCCTGAGCCTTTAAAAGCGAGGCAAAATTTAGACTGGATTTCCATGAACAATCAGAGAGCCAGAATAATGCCTTAGCGCTCGACTGAGCATTTCCAGAATTGCACGGTTTTACTTCGGAACGGGCAACTGACAGACAGCCTGCCTGCCTGCCTCCAGCTCCGGTGTGTTGACTGTTGACTATAAAATTCAGCAACAACAGACATACGCGAAGCACGAAATGTTTAGTCGCGTTTTTTACATGAGTTGCAGGGAGGGCTTATAGACTATGTTTGGGCTGATAACTATGCCATAGTCCAAGAATTATGAGATACAAGTTAACCCAGGGGGCGGGGCCAAGCTGTAGTCATCATGGGAAATGGGCTTGTGACGTCATAAGAACCTAGTAGGCTTATCAGTAGCTATTTTGCATTGTTTCCTCATAATTTCATTTGCGCCTCCAGAGTGTCCTACATGTCCTACAATCATTATAGTTGCTCAAAAATATGTATCAAATCATCTACGAACTTTTTTAGCTCTCTGAAAGATAAAATTTTATTATTATCCAGGTTATTTTCCGTAAGAGGCTCGCACCCGGTCGGAGAGTGTCGATAAAATGTTTGCGTAAGATGTGCCGTCGCGTACGCGTCGTTAACGTATCCACCTCTTCTAATTGTAAAAACTACAGCATCATTGGAAAAATTATGGATTTAACATTAGACAGTTTCATAGCATCGTTCCGTAAGACAGTTGATGTGTGGGGAATATGGCTAGATAACTTTTTTGCAAGTTAACGAGAGTCGGACGCACCTTACTGTTATACTGCTGAAACGCAAGCTGCGTATAACAGCTGATGTTTTTTTCTAATTTTAGCAAGCAATTGCATAGCTTCGACGTATTATATATAGAGTTTTGCTTTAATATTAATACGCCGGAAGGAACTTTTTTTTTTTGTCCTCTAATGTTTTTCTTACAAATCTTGTTAAAAAGTTTTTCGATCTCGGCGCTCGCATCTGAGCCAATATTTGTTGCAGCAGCTTGAAATTATAGAGAATAGTAGATCATTGGTAGAAAACGAAAATGAATCAAAAACATTGCGGTATTCACTCATATGAATCCATCTTTAGAATGCCACATTACTCTCGATAAAACTCACTTCATTTATTGCATTTTATAGACGATAAACTTGGCTCTAAAAGTGCTGATGCATGCGGGCATTTGCCGGTTGAATTCATCTGCTCTTTAACACGCCTTTTAAGCAACGTTTTTTCAAAATTTTATCCTTCAGAGAGCTTAAAAAAGTTCGTAGATGCTTTGATACATATTTTTGTGCAATTATAATGATTGTATGACATGTAAGACACTCTGGAGGGGCAAATAAAATGATGAGGCAACAATGCAAAATATCTGCTGATAAACGTACTAGGTTCTTATGACGTCACAAGCCCACACTACGTCACACTACAGCTTGGCCCCGCCCCCTGGGTAAACCTGTCGTGTCTCTTAATCCTTGGCAGTATTCAGTTCCAATGCGAACAGAAAAAAAAAACACATAAAAAACGTTTATTATTTTTTTACATCGAATGTAGTAAAAACTTATGTATGTATTAGATGTGTAGGTGTTTAGTGTAAAATTTAGCAGTGTTATAGCTACTGAAAGAAACGATGTTCTGGCTAGCAGCATTAGAGACAGATAAAATGTGTGGACTAGCATGAAGTAGGGACCAACAGACAAGCTTGAATTTCAATGTGTGTACTGGTTACTATGAAATTCAGTAATAAGAACCAACACGCGTGGTGCGGTGCGAAGACCGTTTATTATACAACAAACGTTGGAAGTGAGAGGCTCCAAGTGGGATGTGCAAATAGTTTACTAAATTTCAGCAACACCATAGTGGGAGACAAACAGGCTCTATTTGCCACTGTTCAATATTTAGAGTGAAAATCAGCCCGGACAGCAGGCCCTGGTTGCCATTTCAGAGCTGGTTACTAAATTAAAGTACCAATTTGGAATAGGCAAGCAGGCTGAAACTACGTACGACGTGTGGACTCTTTATCAGATATTAATAGCACTAGGAAATTATAAGTTACAGTTGCGACATGTGGACTGATTCCAAGTTTGAGCAACAGCAGTGACAGACAGATTAAGTCTTTGGACCGATTGGCAAAGCAGCGCTTGTCCTCGTATAGGTATATTTTGCTATATTTAAATACGTACTACATATAACGAGATTCCCTACCGAAAGAGCCATTCCCGATCAAGAGTTGCAGAATTTAATAATAACACAGAAGGTAATGGCCCAAAAGTTGTTCTGGAGCTATAGACAAAAGAGGACTCTAATCGTTGAAATATCTAAACTACGCCAACTTTTTAAAGGAAGTGTGAATTTCGGTTGAAGCTCGGCACCTCATCGGCAAACCAGCAACCTGCCCTGCGGCGCAACTTTTCCTGGAGCAAACTTCTAATTAAAACTTCGCCCCAAATCTGGAGACACCTTGCGACCCGTGCTGGTATTCAGCTCTTGTCGATACACACCAAATGGAATCAAAAGGCACTCCTGCAGTACCCTAGAATGCCCAAAAAGTTTGGACCGGTCAAAATATCAGTTTGGAATTGACATTTCAGGCATTGCCTAACTATTTCAAGCCAGCTGCACACCAGAGTTGAAACACCCAAACGTTTCTCCCTACCCTCCCGACTATGTTGCTGTGGGTACTGCTTCGGTTTGCCTAATACGATAGGTACTGTCCCCAAAAAAATCACGCCCTATAGCACTACCAATTTCACATTTTTAAGAATTTCACTAAATGGCAAGTAAAGTCCAGTTCCCGACAACGCTTATTTTAAAGCGACGCTCTAACTGGATCGGTTGTAGTCAGGTTCACAGAACTTTAGTTCTAAGAATATAAAACGTTCCGGAGTTTTGACTCTTGTGAGCAGCAAGCCTAACAAAGCCCTCTTAACAGTTCGTCTGAATTAGTTTGTTATAAAAAAAAAATATTTTTAGTGTAAACAAAATTCATTTAGTGAAAAAATTAGATACTGTATTTGTACAAAATGAAATCTAAAACTTCAAGAGGTTATTAAGAGTCTTACTTCAAATGTTTAGTCATTAACAATTTATTTGACTACAGGACTTTTCCTTCGTTTTCCTGTGGTAGGAGTACGTTTTACACAGCTTAAGTGAAGTTGGAAATGGATTTAAAGTGGGCAGCAAACTATGTAGGCTACAGTGGGCCACACGCTCAGTGCTTTTGAGCCACTCCATTAGATGAAATGGCTAAGTATTTTCTGCAGCGGCCGAAAATTCCGTGGGGGCTATGGGGTGCGATTTGAACACTGTTGCTCTATCTCTTCTGGCTATACTGAGGGAAACGAGCTGCTTCAGTGTTGTGCGATAATCAGTACGCCCCGTTCATGCTAAACTTCACAAATAAAAAAAATAAAATAAAATATTACGAGCAAATGAATTCTGAACGGTCGCGTTGGGAGCATAACAAGGTTAATTAATAATTTTGTAGTGCAAAGCTAAGCATTTGCAAAAGTCTGTTTGGTATATGTGAAGAAACAACTTTTTCCCATAATCAATATTCAAGACGCTCAAAAATCGTCTCAAGATATACTGTTAGCAGCACCCTCCACAACTTCGATTTCCTCCAGGACTCATAAACTGCTAACTTTTATAGATGCCGTTTTGTTCCATCGTCTTTCATTTTCCATCCGACTTAACGATCCAGAACCCCTGCAGATCTACTGCAACTAGTCACACTGNGCCTAAATGGAAAAAGTTACACGAATAAAAAGTGTTTTTTTCTTAATTTTACATATTATGTGAAAATTTCAGTAAGATCGGACCACTAATAAAGAAAATTCCAAAATTTGTAAACGATCTCCTTAAATGACGTTGAAAATGGATTTAAACTGGGCAGCAAACTATGCAGGCTACAGTGGGCCATACTCTCAGTGTTTTTGGGCCACTCCATTAGATGAAATCGCTAAGTGTTTTCTGCAGCGGCCGAAAATTCCGTTGGGGCTATGGGGTGCGATTTGAACACTACATGTTGCTCTATCTCTTCTGGCTATGCTTAGGGAAACGAGCTGCTTCAGTGTTGTACGATAATCAGTACGCCATGTTCATGCTAAACTTCACAAATAAAAAAAATTAAAATAATATATTACGAGCAAATGAAATCTGAACGGTCGCGTTTGTAGCATAGCAAGGTTAATTAACAATTTCGTAGTGCAAACCTAAGCATTTGCAAGACTCTGTTTGGTATAAGTGAAGAAACAACTTTTTTTCCATAATCAATATTCAAGACGCTCAAAAATCGTCTCAAGATATACTGGGAGCAGCACCCTCCACAACTTCGATTTCCTCCAGGACTCATAAACTGCTAACTTTTATAGATGCCGTTTTGTTCCATCGTCTTTCATTTTCCATCCGACTTAACGATCCAGAACCCCTGCAGATCTACTACAACTAGTCACACTGACATAGTCACTGCCTTGGCTGAGCTTTGCCTTGAACGTCTCATTATTATTATTTTGTTTTCATATTTTATGCATACAGGTCAAAGCTTACATCGGCCGGAGCATCAGTCTCAGCTCATCTCTGAGAATGGGCCTAATGTTTCATTTCCTGCCAGCTATTCGATCTAATCTGCAAATTCTGTTGTTTCAGTTTTAGTAGTTAGTTATAAGGTGGGATAAAATGAGATTGCTGCTTCTGTTGCGTCGTACATAAGCAGTCAGACCTTCAACACAATTTCACACTTCTTACGCTTGATATGCTGTGTCAGGGGACATAAGTAACGAACTCTATATATACTTCTGTTCCGTGGAATTCCTCCATAAATATTTCCTGACTCATCATTGATACTATGTATGGTGTGGTATAGAATAAAATAATCGTGGAAGTACCGATTCTTCAGCAAGACCGTTTAGACAACTAACAATTTGTTAGGATCATCGTATTGAGGGCAATTAAAAATATCGTTTGAGCTCTCATTTTTACACACACAAGCTCTCGATAAGCCCGAACTATACTGATCGTAGTCAGCATATAGCTTGAGCATCAAAAAACTAGAATATCTAATGCACCATTCCTATAGCCTTTCACGGATAAATAATTCGACTGCACAGGGAGAAGAACGAGGCATGTTTATAGCAGAATCGAAATCAAAGCGTTACCTCTGCAAGGCGATATCAATGTCACACGGACACGTCGTCTATCTTCGACTCGGCAAGTAGCCAAATTATAGGAAACCAATATTGCGTGCATAAGATATTCTGCGTGACAAAACAACGCAGATATAACAGCTTCACGTCGCGACTAACTTCGCTCAACAGCAGACATGTATCAGCAAATTGGCTTCAACAAGTGATAAAATAGCTACCTGTCAGTCTGTTTTTTTATGACTTAATATCACCGTTAAATACATGACTGTGCCAGGCCGACATTTATGCAACGACGCCTCTTCCTAGTTTATGATTGTGATGCAAGTTGCTGCTACGAAGGTTGCTTTTCATCTGCTATTTTGCCTTTTTGCTCTAACTTCAAACTCAGTGAATGTAACCAAGCTATGCAATTCCAAATCGACACAGTACTGCTGTCCTTTCTCCTTCCCATGTTCCCATGGCATCGCTCATACTTACTAGAAAGTGCCCAAAATACATGACCCTCGACCCATATTCACGTACACACATGCAATGGATTTCGCGTTTCTGTGAAAAAAAAAAAAACTAGGCAAAAAAACAATTGTACACACATTTAAACAATGAAAAGCACCAAAAACGCGCACGCAATGTTACTTATAGTGCAGATTACGGTCATCATACTCGTGGAATACTTCATCCATCCATTTGTTCATTCATATATCGGTAAGGTAAACAAAACTCAATTGATGATATAGGCTCTGGGACATCAGCAGTCTGTTTTTTTTTATCGCTACTGACCTATGGTATATAAGATAGTTTAGGCCTCCCAAAATCAGTAGGTACTAAGCTGTTCTAAGAGAGGAAAGGAAGGGACATAAAGTAATCCAAGATAAACGGGGAACCCACGCACGAGGACGTTCTCACACGGATCAACACGCATGGGCACAGCAGTCGGGAAGGACGAGGAGAAATAGAAGAAAGGTGGGCAGCAAAGTGGGCACGAAAGACAGACGTCCCGAAGGCCGTTCTAAGTGACTAAAGTACATACACAATCCCTCTGGGGTCGCTACTCCCCATACCATAGGTTGGGCGGACGTAAGTAACCTAGCCCTATGGCCCATCATATGTCCCCTGAGGGGGATCTGTATTAAGGTATTCGAATGTCTCAGATCATAATGTGACTCTGACTTTCAATAGATGCATTCTCACGATCTGTAGTCGTGATACGTGTTTCGCTATAGATGAACAAAACGTCCATAGTGTGGATTTTGCACAGTCTCTGCTAGTGGCTCAAGAGCTTGGTAGTTTGGAATTCCCCGCAAAGAAGAACTGATATACAAACCCACAACACTCGTTTGAGCACACAGTAAATAGTTAACTCTTGCAGAAACTGCATCTTAACTGAGGCATACAAAGGTTAACCATTTACCAGACAGTTGAGAATGCCTTCTTATGATAGCATTATGGAAGTAACCAAACAATTATGGTCCTAGCCCGGTAAATGTTTAAGAGAGAGTAAAGAAGGAAGGTGTTATGTGTAAATAAAGACGATAAAGAACTCTCGTGATAATAGTTAATCCAGAGAGAAGAAGAAGAAATATTACACTGACTACAATTAAGAAGGAATGGGATATAGGGAGAAAACAAAATGGGTACACAAGATGTCTCGAAGACCTGGCAGTTAGGCTAAGGTAACTTTTGGAGTTGTCATGAAATGCGAGTCTCAATAATGCAGGGGAAACTGTCTTAACACGACACTTTTCTAAATGCATATATCATCCGATATCTCATCATACGGAGTAGAACGGGAGTTGTTGATAAAGACATCACAAAAAACTATTTTACGACATTACTAAAATGGGAGTCTTAATTGCTAACTTTGCAAAGCAGGGTTCACACGATATGGTCCTTCGTTCCCTGTACGCACTACGCAGTGCAACATATTCAAACTCCTTGCAGTGTTCTCACGAATACAGCTGAGTGACCAGCAGAAAGTTTGCATAACTGTTCGACGTACAGTCAGCTGACTGAAAAAATATCAGTAGTAGTATTCTCCCAGTTTAGGCCTAACTACCCACAGAGTACACTGTGATCAAAGAGAGGAAGAAAGAAGGGGCATAAAGAATGTCAAGAGAAACGTGGAACCCATGCACGAGTCAACGCGCATGGGAAAAGCAAGTAGGGAAAGAAGAGGAAGAACAGAACAAAAAGCATCATCAGTAGGAGTAAGAAGACTGTAGGAAGCAAAGTGGGCACGAAAGACAGACGTCCCGAAGGCCTAGCTACTGGCTTAGGTAACCTAAACAATCCCCCCTGGGGACGCTGCTCCCCATAACACAGGATGGGCGAAGCTAACCCGATGGCCCATCCTGTGCACCCCCGAGGAGCTGAGAAATATCACTAGTTAGTAATATTTTTGATATTTTATATTAACAACAAACTAGCACTCGAAATTCTACGCTGCTTTTTTGGTCTACAATGAACAAAAAAAAAAAAACATTCAGACGCTGTCTAAAGTTGGAAAAAAAAGTGGTAATCACAGAAGGAAGTCAAATGCATTTGCTTACCTATCTTGCTCCTGAGGAAATGAGGCTACGTATTTGCTTTAATTCATACAGACTCAAGCATGAGGAAGTTTGTTTTACTCACCCCGCACAAATTATTGAAACCATAGTAATAACTCAATGCAATTTTGCAGACATGCGGCATGCTGTGAACGCGGAGTGAGCTAAGTGCCATCCGTATGAAATGAACCAATTCACTGCGTAGATGAAACTGCGTCATATACGCACCAACAAGATGAGTTTTTCGAGCAGTTGATCATTTAAATGATTTTTAGTTTAGCATTGCCTAACATTTTGCATTTTATGAGTGTCGTACAAAGCGAACATTTGTTACGACTGAAGCGAAGTAACTTTGTTAGGAATAGAAATCTATGTTTGAGTATGATTCTTATACGGAGTGCTTTTTCTAGAGCTGTTTTAAACGGAGTCTACAGTACAGCATGAACAACCTTGACCCAGCATATATAGAGCACAGAAGCCATTACCCTCTTACTTCCTATGACATGAATAGATAAAGAATGAGTACAAGTATTCATACAATCTAAAGTTTTGGAACTGCTAGTTTTTAAATTCTGAGAAAAAGGAAGTTAAAAACTAATTCGGATAGAAACAAAGTAGTTAATTTACCAAGGAAACTGTGTACAATTCAGAAACAGGCGGAGATAAACTAGTTTATCTAGTTCAGAAATGGACTGACCACCATCACTTTACGTTTATGAACTGGAAAAGACAGGAAATCGATTCCTAGTAACTAGAAAAAGTTGCGAGTCAATTTTTACATTCGGGTAGAAGGTAGAAACAACTTGCCCTTTCGAGTCCAGAAAAACGTTAAGAATAAATTTTCTTTGCCGTCCAAAAAAGATGTTGAAAGCAACTGATTTGCACGGTCATGAAAGGAATTGGCGAGCCAAACGACCTACGTCTCAGAGAGGCTCCCTCAACCCAACTCCACCCAACTCCGCAAGCTAAAGAATAAACTCCTCAAGAACTTGAAACGGCCCAATATGTGAAGCTGTCATCGCCTACCGTTCACAATAAGGTGGGCCTAAGATATCACGTCTTCCAAAGCTCTGCACTACAAAACAAAGCAACAACGGAGCTCATTCGGCACTCGAGGAAAGCGCCCTGAGCTTGTCGGTCCGCATTATCGAAGTTCGAAGGCAATCAAGCGAGAGGCGCATCGGATGCCATAGGGAGGAAAATTGCAGAGTGTTGATTCATTCCGGCCGATGCAGGTGGTATACTTTTGTTATGAAATCCTGCTTCAATTCATGAGTTGTCATTTACGTGCACATCCGGAGGGAAATTATTGAGTGTCGATTTATTCACGCAGTTTACAATTGCTGTGGAAGCCTGCTTTCGAACTTGAGTTATCATTGAAGTGATACTAGATGGCCCGTCACCCATTGGGTCACCATCACCATCTTCTTTTCTTCTTATAGGAACATTCAACGCTGTGCCTGTAAGCAATGATAAATGTTTATGTATATATACAATACATACATGACGTATTCCAGTTGCATTTCCCGTATCACCTTTACATTTAACACACACCTTTATGCAGCCTAGCTCAGGCGGACCCCCACCATTTATCCCCCAGTTTATATAGTCCCATTAAATATTCAGCGCCCGAATTTCTTACCATCTTATAGTTAATGTTGATATTCCCTTTAGCTTTAAAAACATTAGACTTACGATATTCTTCAATCGTCTTAGCTACTGCTACTAGCAAAGTGACAAAAATTCTAGATTTTCAATTCTCTAGTGCACTCGACGTGATTAGCAATAGGCATTCAGGTTACGACGCTCCTTAACCCGCTCAAGGCCACTGTGAGGAGGACCTCACAGCGCGTAAGCATGCTTCGCTGGATTCGGTCCATGCGCAGGTTAAGTGTCCGTCCCGTCCTGAGGCATGGAAGACAACTTAGATTGTATACCGGACTCTAAAACTGCCCCAGTGGCATAACTGCATCACTGACGCTCGAATTTTTTCCTATCTTATGAAGCGAAAAAACTGTGCGCAAACAACTAAATCAATAAATAGAGTTGACAGAGTCTTAGTATAATATAGATAGATGCGGATTTATGAGAGTTAGCTGCTGTATCTCCCGCTAGGCGATACAGAAATTGACGCTAGTCCAGTAGGTGCTGCCACACATGGTACGTCTGTCTCCAAAGGCATGCTAGTGGGCGTCGCTGTTACATTTTCCAAGGCAGAGGTAGTTCAGGCCATCGATCTTTTGTTGAAAGATATACCTCGCAGCGGCGACCGCACCGATTGAGGTGTAGTAGATCCCGTAGGCTGTGGGCTTGGCAATCTTTCAGCACATGTAGGGGTCGCTGTCGAACCAGTCCTTCATGAGGTGCCCCACCTCGAAAAGGAACTGAAGTTTGTTTTCAGAATACTTGTCCTCAGGCTTAATGATGCAGCGGTATGGGTCGTTCCAGCGCTCGTCCTGATACGGACCATGAACTTTCAGAATATTTATCCATCTCTTCATCTCCAGGAAATTTGCTGTGTCACTGTACTCAACTTTGTTGTGCACTTTCGCATACTGGCGGAGAGAAGCAATGGTGTAAGGGTCAGTCACCGACATAGCGAGAGAAACGCTCTGCCTCTCCCGGGTTGTACCAAACACTTCTTGGTCATTTTGAATCCGCACTTCAGACCCCTGTACTTCTCCCACTCGTAAACAGTTTTAGGGTGATCCATCTTGACCAGCCTCTCTCTGTTTGGCTCTTCTGATCCAGGGCATTTCGGCAGCATTAGGCACTTCTTATTAAGCAGATGGTAGTATGTGTTCTTAAAGAGATGGATGCAGTCGAACATGAGGAACACCCTATCTTCTGGTTTGGCAGAGTTTGGGATGGAGGGCCAGTCTGAAGACATTTTAAGGGCGGCGTAGTAGGACTGATTGATCCTGTGTCCGTCGAACGTTATGTTGAAAATGCGAAAACCCGCGTTGGTTAGCATTATCATAGCTTGACGTTTTCATGTTGAGATGACACTCGAGGGGTCATGCTCACCATCACGCCATAATTGCCACATGCTGAGGAAGCGTGGACACTCAGCATCACTTTAGCAATCTCTCCATCGTCTGTAAGGCCACGGAAGTTGCCGCCGCACAACTCCAACATTTTAGTGGTGTGTATCTCGTCTATACGAAGGGGAAGGCTGCGGTCCTTCCGGCAAAGCTGCAAGCAGATGGCTCCGAAAGCTGCCTGGGTTTCTGAGCCGATGCTCCCTTTATAGGGGTCCACTCGTGTAACCATCTCGCACTTTCTTACACTGGGCAGGATGAGGCCTGAGGTGGCGATCAGGTTCCTGTAGAGCTTCGGACTCATTCTTTGCCAGACGACGCACTGGAGCATAAACTTGCTGTTGAACCTCCTACCGAACTTATTGGCTTTACATAGCTACAGCTGTGTCTTGCAGAGGATTACGGAATGTCCCTGATCTGTAGGAAGCGACTCAACTTCGATATCGTTGAGAGCGTCGGTTGCGTCGGTCACCTGAATCAGCCTTCACTGGCTAGGAGGGCCATGGCGTTCCTGACCTGTGAAACTGTCTGGAACTTGTCTCCCATATTGCCTATTACGTCTCTAGCCTTACACTTCGCTATCGGCGACTGCCTCTTATACCACTTGAAACTCCCGTCCTCATAAATAGAGATGGACATTGGAACGTTGGGAATATGTCTGTTGCCTAAGAGCTCCAAGCTATAGGCCACCAGGAATCGCTGCTCTAGATTGTTGGGGGTTTCACGCCAAGTGAGGAGGAAGTCGGCGGGTAGTGGGTCTGCCATAAGCTTGTCGTATCGTACAGCTCATCAAGGTAGGAAAACTTATCGGAGGCCATAAGCTCCTCCTCCAGTCTGGTGAAACGCTGGATGTCAGCCTTGAACCTGGCGAGGTTGCCAGCTTTTGTCGTCGACCTCCCTTTCGGTTGGTGGATGGACGCGTAGTAGGAAGGGTAGTCAAGGAAGAGTGTGGGTACGGCGTTTTTGTTGAGACTGATCTTTTATCTTTCTCTCCCTTTAGCGTTTGGGACATCGTTGTGGAAGCAGTCATCTGTGAAGTGCCTGGCACAGACGACCGCATTTTGTGTGAGTTCTGCCTTATCCCTCTTCATGTTTCGAAGCCAGATGGCTTTCAGGTCCGGAATATTTGGAAACCGAAATACACTGTATTTTTCCTTCTCGTTGAGCTCGCCAGTATCATCCTTCTCGTCCAGCTCGATCAGTGCGCTGTTAGTCTTGCATTTGGGAACCCAGCATTTGTTGGGTATGCTGCCTTAAAAAAAATTTTCAGTTGTTTCCAGTAGTAATTTTAAGAAGTCTACAATATAATAAAGACCGATGTGTATTTATCTGTTTGTTTATCGATTTATCCATTTTCTGTCACGCTTTATTAAAACAGGTGGAAATTAGTCCAGGCTGGAGGCTCTGGTCGTACTCTCAAGCTCCATTGACAGAAGTTGGCAAACGTATCTAAATTAGGGACAGTTGAAATTCAAATATGAAGAAATCGCAGGCTTAGTCTGATTCGTGCGAGTATTACCTTCTCCATACATCGAATCTATGGCAAAGTATCGGGCGGCCTCAAGTCTAATTGCACTTCTTGCATTGCCGAAGTTGAAATCTCAGCACTGAAGATATATGAAGCTTCCATTGGCCCTCTCATGCATCTTGATTCGTAGTTTCTTCCCACAGATGATTTCGTTGCTTCAGCTCTCCTTCCAACTTTGATGCAATTGTCGACGAAACATTTTTCAACAGCCAAAAGACTATGATACCAAATTGAATAAATTCTTTTCAGTGTTGCTGAACTGACTGCAAAAGTAATGAATTGTTTTCATGTCAAAAAATAACAGTCTTGATGCTTAGTAATTAGGGTAATTAGGATGCCGTGAACCCTCATCTGGATGATCTTTTAAGTTGGCAATTGTTTGAAGGAAAGCATGGTTAATGAAGAAGGATGAAAACAAATTATTCACTCTCATTTTATGAGAGCGCGGGCACACTAGTAATATTATAATGATCTACATGAACTAAATTTAACTTCACATTTATTGACTCCAGTGTTGAGGTCTATATATAAGTGCGTATAGTAGATATAACAGATGCAGAACAATTTCGTACTGTCGCTGGACTCTTGGCCGCTAGTGTCGAAGGCTCTGCGCAAAAATTTGTTGACCTAAGAGTCAAGTACTGTTGCGGTCTATGCCTGTGATATTAAAGTAAGCGCATATTTAACCAAAACTCTTACTTATTTTCACTGCAAGGGTTTTATAGTAGGTTATGGAGATGGGTTCCATTGAAAGTGAACATGGTTCATTTGCCACTTTTGTTAGTTTTTTTCTCTACAATAAAATACTATCAGAAGCTTTGCTCTAAAAATTTATTCTAGAACACCCCGAAACTTTAGTTGTAGGCATTGCTAGGAATAGTAGTCTATTGAACCATTTATTCAAATATATTGATGAATAATAAAGGGCTATGAATAATATCGGTTGTAACTGGATATGTGCCGAATGTTCAGCAAAAGTGCTAAGCGTCTGTATTTAATTACAATATCGGCATAACTTGAGTCTTCCCGCTCCAGAGTTCTCTGCATGATCCAAAAAAACTTAAGGTCAGTAGGACCAGCTAAGATTTAAGTAGACACGAGCAGATAGATCTACCGAAGATTCAACGAAAGGCTAAATTATCAGTATTGAGTTATTACGATATCCTGATAACTAAGCTTCCCTGCTACCGAGTTCTCAATAGGATTAAAAAATGAGGAAGAAAGGATGGATATGTCAAGCAAAACTAAAACACAGTGTCGAGAACAGCAAACCGGAGAAGAAGGAGAAGTTGAACAGAACAAAATATTCAGTTTAAGAATACAAAGAACAATAGAAGCAAAGTGGGAACATAAAAGTATCCCGTGGTGTAGACGAGGGTACGCGCCGAAGAAGGGCCAAAAATGTCCAAGCTCGAAAAGCACCCTACTTAAAGAGCATTTTCCAGGTAGAAGTATACGATAGTTTAAACCTCCCTTAATAAGTACTAAGCTCTTTTAAGGGAGGAAAGGAAATATAGTATGTCGATAGTAACGGGGAGCCCATGCACGAAGGTGATCCCACACAGGATCAACGCGCATGGAAACAGTAAGTTTGGAAAGAAGAGGAAGAACGGACGAAAGTAATATCAGAAGGAGTCTGAAATCGGAAGGAAGCAAAGTGGGCAAGAAAGACAGAAGTCCCGAAGGCCTATAGCTAACGGCTAAGGTAACCTACTGGGTCCTTCTGGAGGCGCTGCTCCCCATACAATAGGATGGGCGAACTTAACTAACCTAACCCTATGGCTATAGTCCATCCTATGCCCCATGGGGGGGCATTTTTCAGGTACTGTGACCATATTGCTCTGTCTGTTCATACAATTGCTTTTGGCAGTGAAAATCAGTGGCCAAAACTTCTTCGTCCTAAGCACGGGACACGTATCCAGAACGCATTCTGGTGATGAGTGGGGGGCAGCAGGCTAAAAGTGCTGAGTCACCAGCCTTTGTATTTTTCACATCTACATCAACCCACCTGACGGCCTGCTAGAGATTGTGATAGCTCGATTCCCTCTGGCAATTGTTGTGCGGAAAGAAATACATACTGATTAATATACTGTATATATAGAGAGAGGCTATGTAGTAGGTGGCTCGCGGGATCAAACCCCATACTGTATTTATCTAACATGAAAAAATGGTTAGACTATACGTGAGCTGCTTTCCTGAATATTTCCAGATGCGAGTGGGACTAATAATCTGTGTACATATATGATATACAAAAGAGAAACATTATGATTTCTCTCACTTCTTTCGCAGGTGATAGCTAAGTCTCCTAGTACTGGAAATATTGCCTCTGGTTATGATATTTGATGCATTAATTAGACAGTTCACCACGTCTACTATATTTAGTACGTACAACTTTTTTTTCTTCTGTACTCAAAATCACTTCCCTGTGAGTATAGAACATACTTCCTGCATGAACGTATAGATGTGAATAGGACAGTGCTGTCCCCGCCTCTATTTCTCACTAGATCACTGGAATCAGAATTCAGAGATGCGCCATGGCGAAAGCCCTTCATTCTTCTTGAATGTGAAGAAATACCCCCTTCTGTATACCTTCACTTTCCGATTGCTGTGCATTTTGCATTTCTCATAGCTGCTTTCTTTTTGTGTAGTCAGAAGTAATACTGAGACTGGCGTATCCTGACAATGGCAGGGTTGCCTCTTCTCCCATCCGCGAACAAGACTGAAGAAACTTCCACCCTTGTGCTTTCCTTGAAAGCTGTGAAGTTGTCTTCCTTCTGTAAACGTTCACTCGTTTTAGGTACTAAGTCAAATATAAGTTTCAGAACTGCAGAAGCGTTCACGTAGATGCAAGCATTAGCGCTGCAGAACCGTTTAGTCAGATGTTACTTTCAAAAGGACATGCAGAAACTTCGAGGCAACGTAGCTTTCACTTGAACCGCAGAAGTATCTATTCAGAAGTAATTTTCGGAAGAATTATAACAGCGACCATATACCTAGTTCTGGTAACTTTCAGAAGAACCTGTAGAAACGTCTGGACGTAAGCCTCAGAAGTTTACCTTTCCCAAAGAAAGTAATGCAAAAGCAGCTACCAGACGCTCCGCTGCAGCTACCAGAAAAGCCAAGCCTAACTTCTCTGTCGCCACCTCGTAAACATAAACACTCGTACTAAACTGGAAGCTTTGGACCGTTGCTTGCGCTCATGTAGCAACACAAGTGCCGCATT
>LQNS02277999.1:5184171-5206425 GCA_001587735.2 Parhyale hawaiensis
TTTTTTGTCGAGCAGTTCCGAGTTTGATTGCGCGGAATCTTTGGAGCCGCGATGCAAATTCTCTGATTTTCTTTATCAAGAAACTTGTTTTTCGGCAAGGCCGACTGTCAATCGAATAGCAGAGTCGGGTAAGACCCAGGGAGGCAACGGAAAGATTCCGAAACGACGACGCCAATTTCTTTACAATAAAAATCTAGGACTAGAGATTGACTTCTAGTAATGAGAAATGTTCCGGACATTTTAACGGACGAGGGGCACTAGATTCTCACGAACACCCACGGCGCCTTCAGCACTGCACTACCTTCCAGAACAACAGACGAACAGACACTAAAATGCAGAGAGAGTACCGCAGTATAGGACGCACACAGGAACCATTGTCTGTACACTAAACTTACAGTAGTTCAGCTTCACTGCATATGGCTGAAATCATAATCAGTTAATATTTGTCTCAGCCTCCGCAGCATTTATACTGCGTTTCGATTTATTACCTGCGCCATGAAAGTATTATTTTATGCCCGATTTTGTCTATCACCAAGATAACTTAAAATGTCATAGACGGATCTTCATGAAGTTTAAAGCTATTGTTAATTATCTAAGGAGCAAAAATGAATAACTTTTGGTGACAATCCGTTCAACCATTTGTTTGTTTGCCTGTTTTTATTGCGAACACAAATTAAATCGATATGAATTGATGGCAATCCATGAAACTCATGAATCGTGAAGAATGTCATGAAGAGCAAATGACCAAATTTTTGTGATCAGTTAGCCCGTTTGTCTCTTAGTCTCAGAGTTTGTTTTATGTCTGTTAGCAAATAATCTAAAAAGTTACGAGATCTTCAAGATATTTGCCAGAACTGTATAGAGATCTTAAAAGGCACAAATAGCCAATTTTTTTGTGATGATCTGTTAGTCCGTTTGTGTGTTTGACTATACGTTTGCCTTATTGTTTGTCAGAACATGACTTTAATATTAGGTGCGAATCTTTAAGAAAATTATAGGAACTGTTAGGAACGTCACACTGAGAACGACGAACGTTTGTCAAATCATGCGCAGATCGAATGTTTTGCTCATTCAGTTTGCAGTTACTCACAGTCAGCAGGGCGCCACGGGTTATGCTTAGAATTTGTTACTGTTTATCAATAATTGCCCCGATGAGTAATGTGCAGTTGTGACAGCTTGAAGTAACCTGGGGCATTCAACAACACTAAACTAATACACTTCTGAATGCATTAACTATTAACTACAACGTAAGTTGAATAGGAGTCTCCGCGCGTTATTCGTGCATCAGATGGGTAAGAATAATTGGCCGTACCACGCACTGGTATAGTCTTTGCTATATGACGGGCTTGTTTTATGCACGTTACGATATAGATTTAAAATTTTAGCTCTAAGTAATCGACGGAAGTACCTTGGAAGCAAGCCGGTATCAGCATTGTGCTATGGCACGAGGCTTACTAAACTCACGTGTATGCACCATTTCTGGCTTAGTTCATGATAAATATACAGGAGTTATACATTACCAGTGCAAGGTGAATCATTATTTTAACCATTTTTCTCTCTCCTAACCAACAGTCCGTAAATCATGAAAAAATATTGCTGCAGTTCCTTAACCATACCATTTTCTTTCTGTAACCCCGTAAAGCAATGAAAACGTAACCCCACACGAATGCTGCCCTTGTGTTTAGGCTACTTTTATTCCATATTGAGAAGTCACTTCGCTCTTGGACTGATCTGCGACTTATAACGAAGACTTTCTCTATCTACATCCAATTAACATGAGCAATATTGTGGGTCTTCCCATATCTGAACCAGGTGGGTTCCTTTTAGTTTTCCTGATGTAGGCATCGAATGGGGATTCTTCCGCGAGTAACAACTATAGGCTTCCCTAATATTCCTTATTGGCTCAGGTTTCAGATCTTCCAAAAATACAAAATTTGTCATCAAACTATACGTGATCAGCAAGTTGAAATGTAGTTTATTATTTGATCCCGACAATTATTAAACTTGAACAGCGATCTGGGTTAACCTGCTGGTAGGTAGTTGAAAGCAAGGAGCTTGTATAGAGAAGGAAGGAGCCAGTAGCCTAGCCCGTTGAAGCTCAAGAGTCTCTTATGGCTGTCAGCCAGTTGTCGTATGCACCAATCACATATCAGTAAAGAGTCTCTTATGGCTGTAGCCAGTCGCGTAAGCACCAATCGCATATCAGTAACTCGATTCGTCTGCTGCTCCCCCGTGAAACTCAGTGCTCCCACGTCTTTTCCACCAATCAGCGTCTTACAGCTATAAGAGATCTTGTTGACTCGCTGGCAAGTCTGTAACTGGGCCACAAGGCTCCCTCCTTCTCTTTTGAAGCTCCTTGGTTGAAAGTAGCTCAATGGTTAGAGTGTCGGTGTTGTGTAGGAATTCAGACCAGTGGCAGGTTCGAATCGCACCTGGAGCACGAAGTTTTAGCGCTTGCTCAGGGTGACACGTAGCCGTGATACATATACGATGAATGCTTTTATTACATGCATAGATGCATGTCATGAATATGTACTATACATCGCAAGTATTGCATGCCAAGCTATCAGTTATGGTAATCATAGACTAGTTTGTAGCAATAGGTTCAAAACGTAACTGCGGTAGCAGTTTAAGGGAACGTGTTTTTTCGTAATGACAACCATTTCAATTTCTCAGTGATGCTGAGAAACAAATTATGAATTTTTGGTGATGATTAACAGAAAATCCTGATTTCAGAACAAGTCTGAATCTTTCGTTTACGTTCCATTGTTTGGCGGAGGTATGCTCTCTCCGAGTGCTTTTCCAGTTATTAATACGAGGTTCTTGGCAAGACATTCCGGCCAACAAGGTTTATACACTATCTCACGAAAGAGGATGTGTAGTATAACTAGAGAATCGTGTAACCTTCGAACGAGAGTGTTCTCACACTGGATGAGCGCGATTGCTACAGCCAGTACACCGAAAAGAAGTAACAATGCATTCAAGTTCAGCGGGGAAGCCAATGAGAGGAAATAAAAAAAATCAGAGAAGAGGAAGAATATAAATTTGTCAGCAGGTAGAGGAACACGCACCGTCCATGTCGCTGGACGCAATAAAAGTGTGGTTCCTACGAGAATAAAAATTTGCTTTAGGTGCCGATGGGTAAAGCTAGGGCCGTGCTACAAGGACGTGTTATGACCGAGCATCGTAAACTGCAGAAGTAAGTACACACTTGCTGCCCAATCACAAAATAGAAACAGGCCCAATGACTGAAAAACTGCACACTGTTAAGCTCTTGGAACAAGCAGCAGGTGTCTACTCCTAGCAAACCGCGGGAGCTTTCAAAGGTTCCACAGCAGCAGATGGAAGTCAGCTCCCGAAGAGCGCCCCCCCCCCCAGCGATGAGGCGCACCGTAAATACGATCACCGCATTGGCAGCACTTGCGTACTAAAATTACGAAAGTGTTACGGGAAATTATTATTTCTGAAATTAGTTTAAGCGTCTCTAATCCACGACACGTTGATGGATTTAGAGACGAAAAGAAACAGGTATATAATATGACAAGATGAACGAGGAACCCATGCTCGAGGGTATTATCACACAGAAAAAACTCGCATGGGCACAGCAAACCTGAAAGAAGGGAAGAAAGCATCGTCAGTAGGAGAGTGACACTGGAAGGAGGCGCAGTAGGCACGGAGGAGAGACGTTCCGAAGGCCTAGAAATGGCTAAGGTAATATCTGCGGCGTTGCTCCCCATAACATAGGATGGGCGCACCTAACTAACCTTCTGGACCAACCTATGCTCCCTGAGGGTTACACAGCAAAGTTGACAGCCAGAGCCAGCCGTGCGAAAGTCCTATACGAGGGACTACCACAGTCAAGTGCCATCCCTGAGGATGACCTAAATTTCCTATTACGAGAAAGAAACTGAACTAATCTATCAGAACCGATGTTGTAAACACGTCAAGACCACCCCCCTATCCCCCAGCCCACCAAGTCTCACTTCAGTGGACTGGATGTGGCACCAAAATTTCTCCAGATGATGAGACACTGAATTTCAAGATGGAGTCATGGTTTGAGGCTCAACCTTCCGATTTTTACAAACGAGGTCTCCGGAGTGTAGAAGATGATAAAAAAAGTGATGATGCATAGCCAAGACTCGAAAGCAGGCCGAGCAGAAGAAATGCCGAGAGGGGACCGTTTGCTCTGGACAGTCACTTGCCCGAAAGAAGTCCGGACACGCACTCGTACTGTACTACGAAAACTAAACATCCTCGCAGATACTCGCCGGGGTTGTAATTATGTCTAACGTAGACGTCGAGCTCATCTCATTGAAGGGTACAGCAACATGAGGTATTACAACGCCTTAGTGCACACTAACATGGGGAAATAATGAGCAGATGGCATATAACTTTAGGTTTATAATAGTGAACATGATTGGAGGTTGGGGCAACCTGTGGATGCCAGAAAGAGCTTCTCATTATACCCTTGTAAGACCTGTATATTCCGCCCCTGCATTAATGCCGTACAGAGGTTTAAGATCGCGATTAATATGTGACGAATGATGAGGTCAGGGCATGTAAAATAGGATAGAGTGTGGTTGCGAGAACATAACATTGTTGTAGATGATATTTAAGATAGAAATGGGAGGGGACATGTAGTGTGTCGACAGACAGGTGGAACGTATGCACAAGGACGATTTCCCACAGGATTAACGTGCAATCTGTAAATGAAGGGGAACAGGAAAAAGCATCGTCAGGAGGAGTATATCAGCGGAGTGAAAGCAAGAGGGTGACAAGAGACAGACGTCCCGAATGCCAGCTAAAGAAACCTGGAAAAGCCACTCACCATCTTAGTGAATCCAAAAATTCGTTCGGTACCTAATTGAGGAGATTAAATAGTAAATGCAAGCAATAACTTAACCTCAGTAAATTTCATATCTATATCCAATTATGAGAAGCTTGACAAACCAGCGTTGCCGAGAGGAGGGACCTCAGCGCGATCAGTTCTATTTGAAAATACCTAATTTTTTATATTACAAATGTTCGTCCTTCACCACTAGCCCTATAGAGAAATGAAGGTGGAGT
The DNA here is from genome assembly GCA_001587735.2 of Parhyale hawaiensis. Taxonomy (NCBI): domain Eukaryota; kingdom Metazoa; phylum Arthropoda; class Malacostraca; order Amphipoda; family Hyalidae; genus Parhyale; species Parhyale hawaiensis. The sequence goes on from LQNS02277999.1 coordinate 5,189,239, forward strand.
TAAAGCCGGTCAGGTCATTTAAATAACGATTCTGAAAGGAAAGTAGGGAATACGTACACAGAAAAAACGTGAAACCCATAAGCAAGAGTGTTCTAATATTGGAACAAAGCGCCCTGGAATGTCAAGTCGGAGGAACATGGTAGGAACGGAACAAAGTACCGTCAGAAGGAGTATGAAAATGGAAGGATTCAAAGTGAACACAACAAAGGAAGGACGTCCCAAAAGCCTAACCGAGAATTCTGGTATTCTCACGCGGTATCTACGCTCATGGAAACTGCTGATTCATCTCAACACCTGTCCATTGCCCTGTGAACAAGGCGGAAAATGTACTGAGTCATGACAATTGAGAGCGAAGCTAAATCTCTTTTCAGTTTCTGTGTAAAAAATAATCTTTCTTTCTTTCCTTCCGCTTTATTCGCTTAAATTTCCTTTTTTTTTCAACTGATGCAACCCGCGTCCAATATAGAGGGTACATTATTATTATTATTAGATTCATTGTTTTACCACCCCAGACGCAACACGGCGATTCAGGAGTCAAGCGCAATCAACTTCCTATATCAATCTCTGAGCTGAACTGCTCTCTATAGAGGGTACAGTAATTAACAAAGTTTCCGATCTGCCATAGATTGCAAGTAGCCCAATAAGGGTTCTGATCGTCAATTATGCTCGTGTTTGCTCAATTTTCGTCACACGGCGGCGCAGTGTCGCCATCAGCGCCGTGCGCAGCGGCTCAACAATTAAGCGAGTAAACAAATTTAACATCGGCCGTCCATTCAAATATGGAATAAATTGTACCGCCATAGCCGGCGCAGCCGTGGCACGTGTTCGACGTCGTATATGAAAATTGTCTCAGGATTGGGTTGCGGGGCCGGATGGATGAGGTTCGATTCCAGTCAGTGTCCGACTCCGACTCCAGTCGCTGTCCGAGTCTGACTACAATTCCGAAGCCCCTCAAAATACCTCATACTCTTTACGACTCCGACTCCTAATCAGGCTACTGGGTATCCAGAAGATTCAGTTTGCTTCGACCAGTCGAAGCGAGTTTCAGGGGCTAACATTTAGTTGATTCCTGTCGAGACTTCCGGAAGCTCAATCTTGCTTCCTAAAATGCGTTTTCAGCCGTTCCAAACGTAATCTGTTTGCTTCTTACACCAATAACACAATTCAAATTAGCGAAGCTGGCGCTCCTATCTGACGTTTCGGACAGGCCATGTCTTTGTGGATTCGATCATGACGAGCCATGTCTTGACTCTTTAGATAATTATAATACCGAATACTTCCCTATGGTGCTTCTAGGCACAGGAGCATTTTGCAATTATACAATCCGTACTGCGATAATAGCTTCACTCATTTTTTTTAATGTTACTAAAGTTTCAACTTTTCCATTTGCTTTGAAATTTCTCTAGCAAAAGTGTTTACGTATGGCAACACTTTCACCGGAACTGCATTTTGAATCCTTACAAGATTTCATGAGTTATTACAATTAACGTGATTATTTGGAGAGCCACCCTATTGACTTTTAAAAATGGGAAGGGCTACAGGTGTGTCTGAAGCTGAAAAAAACATAGTGAAAGATGTGGCTAAAGGAACACCTGTTACCGATATTGCTGTTTCAATAGGCCCCTTTTTAACCGACCCTTCACCAAGGAAAAAGCTCTCGGACTCTAGCGTCTTGAAAGCTGTTAGTACTCGGGATCTTATCTTCATAATGTGAAAAAGCTATTGTTAAAGAGGCCAGGACAAACCTCGAAGGCTATCGTTAGCAAAGTAAATCTCCCTGAAATCTCGAAACCAAGATGCCGGTTGCTGAAAAACATGGCCAGGGACAAGGATTCTCGGCTTAAATGGGCTCGAGAGTATATGAAGATAAAAATGAAAATGGTACTTTTCCTGAATGAATTCAGGGTACTAACTCTGGACGGACCAAACGGTAGGTGAAAAGGATGGGTTGGAAACGGACGAGAGCGTCATGCTCGTTTCTGTCGCCAGCAGGGCGGAGGCGTTATGATTTGGGCGGGAATTATTGGAGATTAACTTGTTGGTCCTGTGCGAGTGCCAGTTGAAGTAAAGTAACTTCTGTGGCTTATTATCAGCTTCTTGAGTTTGCTCTGCTTCCATGGATGGATGACGTTCCACTGCAGAAACGTCGCAGGTTAATATTGCAACATGATAAGGATCGTCTCTCTCTGCATAGGCAACACAGGTGTTCTTATCGTCGTTAGAATTGAAAGGCGACCGTATGATGGTTTGGCCGGCATACTCTCCTGATGTGAATTCCACAGAAACTTTTGGGGGATTCTGAAGCAGGCTATTTACAAGGTTGGAAGGTAATACTGTTCAAAAAAAAAAGACTTATGGACAGCTATCAAAACATCTGCAAGCGCTATTCCTCGTTCTGAAATAAAAAAAACTTGACAGAATCTCTTGAAAAAAGGATTGAACTTGTTTTTCAGAAGAAAGGTTCTTATGTAAACTATTATATATGTACTTCATTGTTTGATTAAATAGGTACATAGACTTTTTAGTAAATAAGGCATTGCAACATCATACTTTTTTATATTTAATATTTTTTGATTATAGAAATTGATAAAAATCTATAAAAGCCAATACCGAGGCATGAAAAGTTATCAAAGCCTTCAAGCTTTTGCTAAATGAAAATTACACATTAACAGGAGCTGAAAATATCTGACAACATCCATATATGGTCCCAAACATTCCATGAAAATATTAGCTGTTCAGCAGGAATAGTTGTAACTTTTAACTGTACGTTTCAAAATGAGTTCAAGCTAGTATCGTAGCACGGACATAAATTATATAGTAACGAGCATAAGGATCAGAACGATGCTGATCAAGCTATGAAGTACGGAAATGATGCATAGCTCTTCTACATCATAGAGCACAGCGAAAGCTCAAACTTTGATCCTATCTACTAGATTTCATGTGGAATGAAAAATGAAACTTCATCGATCGAATTAATGCCTTTCTAACAAATTGTAACGTGATTTATAGATAACTTAAGTAAATTGGGAAATCACAAAGATCAGAATATTTAATGAAATCCTTTAACTTATTAATTATTGAGTAGTATACATATATATATTTAGGAATTTTTCGCATAAAAATTGTAAATAGGGTTCACTTCCAATAGTTGATCAGTTCCTCACCGGCTCTTGAATTGCGAATAAACACGGTAGAAATAACGCATCCATGTTCAAGGAGTTATCAAAGGACCATGTTTGCCTCATTCAAGAACTGCAGTTAACCAGCCAGTTGTATTTGAGTAAGATAACGTCCCGTGTCACACATCACAATCTGAAAATATTTTTTTTTTTTTTTCTTCGGAGGAGGAGAATGAGACAGTGATGGAGTGGCCTGCTCAGAGCCCTTACATGAATCCAATTGAGAACGTATGGAAGTTATTAAATCGAAGAGCTAAGAAAACGAAACCAAGTAATGTCGATGAAACATGAAATAATTTGAAAGAAGAAATATCCGTCGAGGAGTACAAGACTTTCATTCACTAGTGCAGCAACTGATGTCAAGCTGTTATTGATAGCAAAGGCCTTCATAGCAAAAACAAATAATGTGCACTCAAATTTCATTTTGATATAATGTATCCGTTTTAATTCTATATTTCTGTTAAACGTTCTGATCTTCTTGCTCGCCTAATTTACTCAAATAAGTAATTAAATCAATGAGCTTCATTTACATTCCACATGAAGTCTAGCAGATCTGTCCAAAGTTTGAGCTTTCCCTGTATTCCATAGAACTAACAGTTATGCGCGTTTCCCTTATACCCGCGGTAGCAGCGGGCCTTGCGTGCTGCACAGTTGTGCTGAGGGTCCGGGGAACGATACCCTGGCCAGGTGGTCTTTGTCATGGCGCTTGGCACGCTGACTGAGCATATTTGTTCGGTGTAGGTACTTAGCTATCGCATGGGTACGTACCTACCTCAGGGTAGGGGGTGGCGGGTGGTTGAACCTTCCCTAAATGCGCCATAGTTCTTAGCGGCCCGTTATCGGCTTCAGTTGTACTTGCTTCTCTGCGCCCAGTTGGCCTATATCTGAAGCACGAAACAGTGTATGTGAGTTTCCCAGTGGAGGGCGTAGTCAAAGTTGACTTTCCTTCATCATTCTGATCGTTATGCTCGTAACTGAATATACAAAGACTATACATTGCCGGTGCCGCCAACAATACCATCAGCCAATAAAGTGACTACGGATACTATTGAAAATCGACGATTTAGTACCAAAAATCACAATCAGAATGAGTGGTTCAAAATCTAAGCGAGAGTGCCCATGCATTCATTGTTACAGAACAGTGGTACTATAGTTACTAAATCCTATAGGTACCAAAATTCAGTTTTTTAAAGGGCTTAAAGTTGGAAGTAACAGTGTGCCAACAGTTGCAAAACGGATATTCGAGTTTATTCGTTGAGGGATTAATCAATTTAAATCATCTATATATTTCTGTATCCTTAAAATTCGTTTTCCCAACGTAGCCGAAGTGTCAATTCAGCAGTGTATTTCATTTAGTGTTATGTATTTACGTCTATTAACTATAGCACGAGCTATAATAGGTGGAGTTTATTAAAGGGATGGTCTGCAGAGATACTGCGTGCAGTTCTACGGAGAGTCTAATTCATGTCTGTAGATATACAGAGTTCGACTAATGAAACATTCGCCTGACGAACGAGTTACGCAGATGCACACAATTAATGTACCTATTTGGCAAGCAGCTGCACACACTACCGACGATCCTCGACTTATATATCTATAGGTGCTCCTAAAATTGCTCGCAGATGAAAAGAATATGAGGGGTAACATTTCTATTGACGATATAGGCGCTCAGAATGTGGAGGATACTTTTTTAAGTAAGGCCGAGTTCACACGTCACACATGTCAACGCGTTCGCTCATCCACTTGTCCGAACGTGTTACTATGCCCGACAAATAGCAGGAAACTTCACTGTTTTCAGAGTTTTATTGCACGCCAAATTTGAAGAGATATCCGTAACTTGCTGAGGAAACCGATTTGTCGGTTACATTTGACATATTTAAAACTTTCTACAGCATATAGAAAATTGTGCATACAACGACGCCACAAAACATTCCGACGAATGAATGAGTTACCGCGTTGCTATGAATGACGTGTTAATAATCACCCTACTTTGAACTAATGAATTGCTTATGATCGCAAGCGAAGTAAGTGCTATGGTATTATAATATGAGTTAGGCTGAGTGTCCCTAAAACACCATAAATTTGATTTCTAAGGGAGAGAAACAGAAGAGACCTTTAGTAAGCTACGATGAACTAAAAAGACATGCACGAGGGTTATCCCAAATTGGATCGGCGCGCATGGGTATAGCGAGTCGGGAAAGAATATAGAACACAGTATAAAGCAACATCAGTCAGGGAAATAAACTGGAATGAGGCGAAGTGGGCACGAACGAAAACTGTACCGAAGGCCAAGCTATGGTTAAGGCAAACTATAGGGTCCCGTGGGTGGTTACTCCCCTCAACATAGGATGGGCGAACCTAACTAATCCTATGGTCCCAAACTATGAAAAAAGAAAATACAGGGAGTTGACAGAAACGTACAGCAAGTAATGCACGACGGTGCGTTACGACCAGCCGTTTAATGCAAACAATTCTGCCTTTTAGCAAGGACACGCAGAAAAGTATGTTTTTTACGATAAAAAGCACCTGGTTTCTTATCATTCACGAAGTAATATTTTAGCTACTAACCAAAAATATTAATCGTAAACGACACTGTTGTTCATCACAACGCTGTTGTTCATCACAAACGACAATGTGCATTGACGCAAATTCAAACGACAAAGTAGTTTAAAGTTAACTAATTTTGCTTAATGGCAAACAACCATTTTTCTGTGTGTATCTAAAGTTAACTTCGCTTTGTAGAACCATCCGGTTAGAGCAACCAAATCCGGAAGTCCCGAAGTGTACGCATTAAACGGATTCGACTGTAAACAAAAATCCCACTCAATAAAAATGCTAATACTTGTCATTACAATTAGAAAACAAGCATTCGAACACAGAGCACGCAGTTCGGACTACAGCACGTCAGAAGAAACAAGCAAAAGCTGTCCGGTTGAGTGGCTATTAATTGGCTTACGTTTTGCAGCTACCGACAATTTGACGTAAAATGACGCGGATACAAGTTAAACAACTTAATGATGCACTGAAAAGTCACGACTGCTCGCTCTGACCAAATTAAAAAAGATGTGTTGATGCACCAGAAGTGAACATTCTATTGAAGGTATTGTTTGTCACAGACAAGAATAAAAATCAACATTGGAATCGAAGTTTCAAACTCTATTTCATTTTCTGCTTCAACCCTCACAACAGAGCTCAATCATCGAAAAAAGTTTTTTATTTTCAAATTATATGAGAGCGCTTTTCTTCGGCGCCCATAATTTCAAATAAACACTAATTAAATCCGGTGGAAATGGAAAAGATCAAACATAAAATTTGAAAAATTTAAATATACGCAACAAATGACAGCTCTAAGTCATAATATCCAACTCAACATAGAATAAATCATCAATATACAGAATGAACTAAATCCTGTACAAAGAACACTAGGTACTCTTTTGACTTTTCACGATCTATCTTTGACCAAAAAACTTTTTCTAGTTCACGTACAATATACATAGTTTTAATTCCAAAACCCACGACGCAACTCGGTACATACAGAATTTCAAATACTAATCTGAACAGCAATACAAAGAACAGTTCTCTTTGATCTACACTGTTGTTTGCATACTTAAAATATCAAAATAATTAAGCTGCGTAAACTTCTTTTCTACACTCATACTTCAAACTGCAACCGAACAAACACAGAATTTCAAAATCTGAGCTGAACAGCCCTACAAAGAACTCCTTTGTCTGACCACGTACTTTTAACTTCCACAATCAAACAGCCAAGATAATTAGCAATAAGTTCCCTGGAGAAAATCAACGATACCGAGCCACGCGCTCTTCCTCCAGCAGAACAATGATTTTCCGTTCGAAAAATCGCAGGAGGAAGGAAAAATTTTTCGGTCACTAAAGAGAGTTCAATTAAAGGCAGAAGAATGAGGCCCATCTGAGATTCGAAGCGTTCCCTAATGATACGCCGGAGTGGAACCCTTCCAAGTTTTTATTTAAGTTCATTTTTAAGGCAACAAACACGAGAGAGGAAATGCTGACTGATAATTTACAATGGAAGGAAACTACCATTAGCTCTTACATGTATTGAGCGCCTAATTATATAATCCCTCAGCGCTTACTGATTAGAAAATGTATCAGTATCACTCTCACCGAAGTAGTTAGCTTTTAGCCGATACTTCATAGTCACCGATGCTCTATACAGATACTGATATTCTAGAAAAAAATGAGTGAGCTATACTATTATGAATATCTCTGAATGAAGCTGATTATAGTTTTTTTATTTGCGTAATTGTCTTAAAACATAAGGAAAGATGTTTGCATATACTTATATACCATTTATATTTATAACTGATGACACTTCGCTGAAGTATAGTACGTCTATATGCTAGTCAGAAATTATAATGATGACTAAGCTCGTGATGAACTTATACCATTATTATTCTTACTCGCGCTTTTGCCAAGCAAGTTATCATGTAGCGGTACTCCCTCTATTCTGACATTCCTGAAAAGTTATTATTATTTTATATTGTGTTTAACCTTCGTAGCCGTAACTCAGGCGTTTCAACAGAGAAACTACTTGTGCAGTATTCAAATACCGCATATTGGGTAGGCGTGGTGGCCATGTGCGCTACTACGGGCAGGGTAACAAGGCGCAAAGTATAGTAGAAGACGCTCAAGTGGTCGGCCCCTTTTGTGTCCTTCCACACGAGAGAGACTAGAGATGACCCGCGTACCAGGTCGGCTATCTCGGTCGGCAGCCCACCTCACGGAACAGAAAGGGAAAAATAGAGAACCTACCTAACTTTACAAAACTAACCCCGTCAGCAGGAACTGCGGCCAGATGCTACATCTCCTGCGGAAAAGGTACTCAGGTTTGCCCCGGGGGTCGTGAAGCACCCGTAAAAGAAACCAACAGCGATGAAATAAGAGGCAGAGCAGAATAAAGCCCATCAGTAGAAGTAAAAAAAAGGAAGTACAGTGAGCCACGAAAGAGAAGACACCCCGAACAGCAAAACTTGTTGAAAGGTACTAAGAAATCCCTTCCGCAATCTTTTGAGGCGTGATACCCACACAAGATAGGATGGGTGAACCTTACTTAGCTAACGCAGTGGGTCCATCCACATGTCTAGTAACTGCTTTGACGTGCTCGTATAGTAAAAAAAAAATCCGTTTTGAGGCTGCACAAGCAAGGGGAGGGAGGTGTTGCCATCGATACATGGAAAAGCGTGCCGGGAAAATACTTTGTTCGGTCTAATACGAATGATAGGGCATATAGGCTGAAGAGTTCAGCGTAGTGCATATGACAAAGTTCTGAAACTATCCTTACTAAGTTTCAATATTCACTTCCTCAGATTGCACTGTTATGTAAGATGAGATTAGATTGAATAGGTGGCAGTAGAAGAACCAATAGGCCCAATCAGAAAGAGACACCGGAACTTACGCCCCGGCCCTCTATGAGCTATTGCCATTATGTTAGTAGGATATAGAGGATAGGAGAAAAGAGGGGGGGGGGGGGAAGTGTCCCTGCCAAAGAGACTCGTTCTTCCATAGCAGTACAGTACGAAAATCCCGCAGCGAGACAGCACGGCGTGGTATAAGATTGGCTTTAGTTGCGCGTGAATAAGATAGGTTTAAGTGGTGCGTAAATAAGATAGGGTTAAGTTGTGTGTGAATAAGGTAGGTTTAAGTGGTGCGTAAATAAAATTGGGTTAAGTTGAGTGTGAATAAGATAGGGTTAAGTTGTGTGTGAATAAGGTAGGTTTAAGTAGTGCGTAAATAAGATAGGGTTAAGTTGTGTGTGAATAAGGTAGGTTTAAGTTGTGCGTAAATAAAATTGGGTTAAGTTGAGTGTGAATAAGATAGGGTTAAATTGTGTGTGAAAAAGGTAGGTTTAAGTGGTGCGTAAATAAGATAGGGTTAAGTTGTGTGCGAATAAGGTCGGTTTAAGTTGTGCGTAAATAAACTTGGGTTAAGTTGAGTGTGAATAACATAGGCTTAAGTAGTGCGTAAATAAGATAGGGTTAAGTTGTGTGTGTGTTGGGAGCAACTCCAACATGAGCCTTCTACAAACATGAGGCCTGCGTCCCTGCACACGACCCTTGAGCAACGTGAGGCCCTGAGCACCTTGGGCCCCCGACGACCAGGAGAAATCCTCCAGACCGCCTCTCAAGGATGTGGGCCTTTCACCTGCAAGATATTTGCACTGTGTCCTTTCCTTCGTAGATACTAACACCGTGCAGTTACAAAGAATATACATTAAGTGTCTTAAGTTACTACGACAGTGGCACACTTTCTAGCGACCCTTCTAAGCTCAAATCCTGTTTGTAAATGTACTTGGGTCAAGTAAACTGAATTCGCCCAGAGCTGCGCCCTCCGAGCTCTTGCTATAAAAGACCCAACACGCTTCGCGCGTGTGTTCATTCGATCGTATTCTCAGAAGCAACTAGTAGCCATTTCTTTCCCAGTGCCACTGATAGGCTATACTCTCGCCAGAATATTTGCAGTGCCTTCGAGCACACTTGTAAAACCCCGGTAGTACTCACGTTACCCAGGTGTACATGTCAGCCAGACTGTGTACCCAAGAACTCACGGCTATTATATAGCACAGCCTCTTATTACTGCACGGACCGCCTTATATCCCTGAAGCTTATAAATAAAACGTATAAAAACCCTATGCGTTTACTGTATTCCAACACGGAAAATATATATATATATACACTCGCCATAGTCAACGGCACAGCCGTAATAGAGTGAATAAGATAGGGTTAAGTTGTGCGTGACTATGACAGAGTTAAGTCATGCGTAAATAAGATAAATTTAAGTTGTGAGTAAATAAGATAGGTTTAAGTTGTGCGTAAATAAGATAGGGTTAAGTTGTGAGTAAATAAGAGAGGTTTAAGTTGTGCGTAAATAAGATAGGGTTAGACCCACAGTAGCGGTAGACTAAAGCGTCTGACTTTGACTCTCAAGGTCGCTGGTTTCATGCCCCACTCCCAGCAGGGCATCTTCTTGACGGTGTTTGATGCTAGCGGTCAGCATCCGGACTGCAAACTGCTGTGAGTTTACTGGCCTTCCCCAGCAATGGGGAGGGTTGGGGTCGCAGATATTGTCGAATGGAGTCTTCCGCCACTGGCACCATAGCTCTAGACAATCTATGGTCGACTGCAGCCGTATACTCCTCTGGGGCCCGTTGGTCTATATCTGCAGCACAAACCAGTGCATGCGGGTTTCCCAGTTGGGGTACGGTCAAGTTGACTTCACCTTTACTAAGATAGGTTTAAGTTGTTAGTAAATAAGATAGGGTTAAGTTGTAAGTTTCACGCAACTAACCATAAAGCCACTTTCAGACGGAACATTTTTTTTATATGCCGCGGCAAAAAAAAGGGCATGAAACAACGCCCAATCTAAGCGGATATACAAAACACATACATTTATTCAGACGTAGCGTTTTTATTAAAGCTGGGCATGAATTCCATGCCTGTAGCCCAGCGGCTGTTTTCCAAAAACGCGGCATTAATTTCACGCCGAAGGTTTAGTTAGCCTCCCATTCTGTTCAATGTAGACTTTCACATTAGGTATGTTTCCATGCTGTCAATTGGGTCAGTTGCTATCCTGAGGCCTGTTGTAATCAGCGCGAGGGGTAACCCGGAGTAACCCATCGTTACCTAGAGAGTAACTCTGCTTCCAAAAAACGTGTCGCAGTGAGACATCTTCCGTCAATGAGACACGCCAGTGTTTCCCGGGGTTACGCAACCGGTGTAACACCGTGTAGTTGCCACAATGCGCAACACATGAAGCGAATAATAGAGCTTATAATTACGCTTAGTGGTTTTTAAAGTATTTTTTCTGGAATATGAAGCACAAATATTATAATGTTTCTAATTAATATTCATTTGAAACAAAGCTGAATATATTTTTATTCAACTGAATGATGAGATATTTCGACTGCGCTTGCTGAGTCCCGCTTCTTGCTTACATCTTGAAATCTCACACCGTCGGTGTATTAATTTTATAGAGAAAATCCTACGTAGGCGTAATTCAGTAATTTCGCATGGAAGAATCATCTGCATGGACCTTTTAGGAAACTTGGTAAGGGACTATATCATCATTAAGGGAAACAAACACTTAGAAATAAACAGCTGCATTTACATTTTTGGGACTGCGTTGAAATCCTGTCTCAGTCATATCCATTTAGAGTAAAACTGGGCGGGTAACACCAGAAACCTTTTATTACAACAGGCTTCTGAAGTTGGGTGAGACAGTCACGCTTCTCCCAGGAGCCAGCCAGGAAATAAATGCCATGTATGAACGAATGGGCGTTTTTTTCCTCCCGCATTTATTTGCCGTGGCATTAAAATATGCCTCGTGTAAAGGAAGCTTAACTGTATCAGACTGTGCCGAGTGGCTACTTTCAGGATTTTCCTGAAGGATAGCAATAGGACAAAAACAGTCTGGTATGAAAATGCTATGGCACCAATTGAAAGGGACGCAGAAATGACGAGCTTAGTTTCTTTTATCTACATTAGGTAGGGAAAGATGGCTGACAAAGAGGCCCATATCCAGACATGGGACGATAATTAGGTTTTGGTCCTCTTAGGCCCGCTGCGGACGATAGACATTTTGGCAGGACGTCCTGTGTTGTCGCTGCATATGGAAGAAAACTCAGGACATATGACTGTCACTTCGAGGGGCATCGGTCGCAGGACACCGATCCAGTATGTTTTACTTTTATTGAAGAAACACAAGTCTTCGGGTTGATCGTATCTCACGTATTTTTGCTGATATCAACAGTTGATATTAACAGTTGTGACCAAGCTTCAGGTGCAGCTGACACGTTCCTCTCTACCGTGTGCGTGGTGGAGACTTGCAATTTAGAGGAAAGACATCAGTCGAGATTTTCATTTTCAAGGCCATAAGGACATCGTAAGGAGCGGCCTTTAGGAACAAAACATCCTTCAAATTAAGGTAGAGCAGTTCTATAAAATCATGTACGTCGAATAAAAAAAAAAAACAGTAGCTGATGCGACAACTTTGCAACCATGATTGGTTTCAGTACAGTACTTGATACATTTATTTTATTCCATAATCTGCAATACATATGAAAAAACACATAAAAAAAATCAAAAGAAAAAAGTTGTTGGGTAATTCACCAGCTAGGGAGCCAAGGTCGGAATGTGTTGACTGTCTGTGCTGTGACTACTTCTGGAGGATGTCTATTCCAAATGTTTAAGACGCAGGAACGGAAATACTGTCGGCCTGACCGAGCCGAGTTACAAGTTTTGTGATCGTCATCATCTGCTTTTTCAAAGGGCACAACAACTTGGGACATCATTGAATATCTTCAGGTTACAATTATTTGTAGTCGCTAGGCCAGAGATGAGGCCGAGCTCCTGAAGGAGACGCTATAGCATGGCTTGATGTGCAGCGCAGTTATAAATTCTGTTGCTTATATTGCAGCTTCGTCAGTCTTGTATCTTCGGTTGCGTAATATATTTACGATCATAAACGTATAGTGTCGTTGTGTATTGTCATTGGACGGCCAAGCAAACTTAACGTTACTTAACCTCCCAGTGCTAGGCAGCTCGGTAGCAATTAATCGCTGATTGGCTAAGTTTATTCCTTTCGTTTTATTTTCTTCCTCGATGTCTAAATGATTCCGAATAATGGCAATAACTCATAGAGGGCCAAAGCAAATGTCCCGGCTTTTCTCTTGGGATAGGCCTGTTGATCGATCTGTCCACTGATAGTTATCAAATTTAATTGTATTCAACATTTAGGCTTTCGAAACTACGCTAATGTAAAAGGTTGTTTCGCGGAGAAGAGATACATAGTACCTAAATTCTAATAATATGATTCCCCAAACATATGTTGACCACGCATTGAGAAAGAACGATGGGAACGACGAGGTTAAGCATACGAAGATTATCAAAGCAAGGAAGCATACAGAGCATGCAAGAAGACCGCAGTTGCCGCGTGCAATTACCGTGAGGATGAAATGTGTTTGTTCTCGCAAGGTTTTTTTCTACATTTCAAACCTATTTTGGATAAAAATTGAATAATGAATTCACGTATTACTTAAGGCAGCTTCATATATTCCATAATATTTTCGATGCATGTCTAAAATTAATATGCATTCATTTTCTGCTTCAGATTTTAGTAATTTTCAGGTAGGCCAAAAATGAGTGTAAATTGTCTTTCAACGAAAGTAGCAAAAAATTAATATTTACGAAAATGTTATTTATGATATTTATTCGAAAATAATGAGAAAACACTACTCCAATGAAAATTATTGCGACAAAAGTGAAATGAAACTAGGAAAAGTCCTTCCTAATAGTGAATTCTCTTTCCACCCTTTTTTATTGAAACAATTTTTACCTTCAGAGGGAGGCGACTTCATACCTTCCGCAGGTGAAACTTGACATGATGTCTGCAAAATTCTCTTTATTATTATTATTATTATTATCAAATCACACCAGGCTGGCGACGTAGGAACGGAGAAACTCCATGAGGTTAACAAACTCCCACGCAACCAATAAGTCCTCTTTGCTTGTAAACTGGCGTCCATTCTCCTACGCCTTTCTCTTTACTATGGACCAGAATTTCTCGATGGGAATCTATAGAGGTCAGTCCATGAGTTTCTCTTCTGTGATACCTTGATTTGCGCGCCATCGTTAGTCATGAGCAATGGAAGGCTAGGAGCAGTTTCCTGATGAAAAATAAGGCTTCATTTGATGCTATCAATGTGGATACAGAACCAGGGAACAAAGCTAACTTGAAGAATACATCGCAGAATTCATTTTGAGATTATCTGGTGCCAAAAAAAAAAATGGATAATTTTGTCACCGACGATTCCAACCCAAATCATAACTTCACCGCCCTCTTGCTGTCGCTTGTAACACAAACGAGTACTTACGTCCTTAGTGATTCATCCTTGCCTCTGTTCGTCAGAGCCGTTAAGCATGGCTCGAGCCTCGTATACAATGCAATTTCCGAAGTGTCACTTGGACGGACTCAGACCAAATGACGGTTCAGAAATTGCCTTCCATATATTCTCGTACCCAGGAAAGTCTCTTTCGACGATTGATTTCACATATAGAGAGACAAACTGTTGTTGATCTCTGATTCAGAATATTATTCCGGGTTCGTTTGGTTACATTCGTGACTGCAGCGTTTTCAAAAATTTCCTTACCTGTGTAGGGAAGATTTTGGGTCAAATATCTTTCAATTTCGTCAAGTCTTCGCGTGTTGTTGCTCTCCGTCCACAACTCTTATGATTTTATCGATCAGCTTTACATTTGTTAAAAAAATTTCGTCACCATACGTGCGATAATTGTCGTAATTTCCCGGTTAATTTTATTCATATTGAGTAGCTTCACAACATCAGCCTTCTCAGGTGCTGTTGGCACTTTCCCCTAGTCGCTGTGGTAAATTATAGCAAGTAGCTAATAATTTTGGCTCACCTGATATTGACTAAAATATAAAAAATGAATGCATATCAATTTGAAACGTAAAGTGTAAATATTGTCTAATACCTTTATCAAGCTGAACTATCTTCTCTAACTGTCGAATTCACTACCAATTGGAGTTTCAACAAAAACGGGTTTGCAATGTAGAAAAATGCCTCATCTTTGACCCGCACTGTAGAGAGGCATCGCACTAAAAAGCGAAAAGCGAATTTTTGCCAACAAAAGAGGGCCGCCGGAGTCCGTTGCTTTCACACGCGTCACTTCTGAACCTAAAGAGCGACTCGGCCGGCAACTTATTCTGCAGCTCAAACGAAACCAGAAAGAACGGCGGCGGTGGCCACAGCTGCTGGGCAGCAACTGCGGCTTGACCTGCAATGATGCTTCCACTGACGGTTATTGCGTCTTCAGCACCGTGCATCATCCTAAAGCATCCGTGCCTGCGAGCCAGGTGAGCTTTGGACGGCAAAAGTGCATGCAGATCTTGCACCTCAGCAGTTGGCCTCCCGCTGAAAATAAAGTTCAAGTAAACTTGCCAGCAAGCCGCACAAAACACATGGGTGTGCCGCAAGCACAGCCTCCAAACTTCCGGCGGATCTAATTGAAATATTGCTATTAATAATAGTTATCATCCTGACCGTGACTCTGTACTTCACTTACCTTACGTTAAAGGCCTTAGCGGCGAAGTTAAGAGATGAGGATGCCGCTCTTAATAGGCACTATCTTAATAATACCTTAAATAATGCAATCCAGCCCCAATCTACCAGCACTGTCTAATACCAAAGCCACTTAAATGAAATGAAATTTCTGAAGAATAATGAAAATCGCAGCGATGGTTTCACCTTGTCCATTGACGAAATTAGGTAATTAGAAACACACTAACAATTTCTAATCCTTCTGTACCTAATTGTTTTCTGCATTCTTTCCATTTCACTTGCCAGCTTAGCACCATTTGTACAGGATGCATCACGGGTCTGCAAGGGTGGTCGATAGCATTGTTACCGAAATCTCCTTCGATTCCATTTTTACCTAATCCAACATTCAATAAAAGTTAAAAGCTGTAACTCAACTTTGTAAAAATCGTAAGTTTGATCAAGCTCTCTCAGTACGGCACGATTGCAAATTTTTACAACTTTGAAATTTGAATCTCGAGGCCTTAGTGCCGAAGCCTTAGCTTTCAAGGCAACTACTAAGTTTTAAAAAAAAAGGAGTGAATGTGCCGCAAGCACATGCTATGTGCCGCAAGCACAGCCGACTTCGATACAGAGTGTGTTAAATTCATTCTTGTCTACCAGCCATTACGAGCGGTCACTAGCTGTATATTGCGTGCGATAGAGCCGTTAGTCCAAAGATTAGATCGCTACCCTGCAGAGTTTGGATGAAGTATAAAGACATCTGTAATATCACATTTAATTCCACCTGGCGTTTCCAGCAGAAGATTGGGAGTCAATGAATACTATAAGAGATAATGAGAGCCTACTTGTGTTCGCCGAATGTAATTCCCTTCCATCTACTGAAAGATAACTTGGGCGGCCTTTAGAACAGCATACGGGAATCCACATGCACTGGTTCGTGCTGCTGGACAAATACCCGAAGCCTCCGAGGAGCGAATGCGGTCGACTACAGTTCGTCTGAGTTGTGGCGTTGAAAATTGAAGGCTAATATGACAACTGCGAACTAAAAAGCGTCACTACTGCTGGTTAGGTCAAGGCCCTCGCAAGAGACTGGAAACGTTATCATGGCAAAGAGCATGCAGACTTCCTGAATGGCTCCGTGTCTCAAAATGTGTGCGTTCTATACCATGAGAGTCGCAGCAGCTATGGAAGAGCTTCCTCTCTGACATCGTGCCTCTTGGTAAAGAGAAGATGTGCATACGATGGTAAAAAAAATGCTGATGCTTGTGCCTCGGCGTTGTGCCTCACGCTTGGGACTTGTGTCAGGGAAAGAATTTACTGAGACTACGCCTGTAGACGTATCCCTTCGGTTAAGGCGTCTATGCGGCACACAAGGTGAGCTTGTGACACTGGCAGAACATGTTGATTTTACGCCATGGCATCGCGCTTTGCGCTAATGCTCCTGTCATGTAGAGGGTAGATCAACAGTAGACAAGGGATTGAGCACAGAGACCTCTACGCCTGCCGCTTCGGCTTTGTATATGCCACGGCGTCCATATTTCTTTGCGTTTTGGCAAGTGCAACGCTAAGATACTTTTGTACCTAAAATAAGAGTAAGGTACTTCCTTTTAGCGTTGAGGTTATAGCCTCTGGGCGAATTTAGCGCAGCCATTGGACGGTGCCGTAACTATACAGAATAAGTAAAGTGTACAATGACCACTAAGATGTGTTCATTTTGCTGACGATACAACTGTTTTTTATGGCCGATTCCAATTATGAGCGTCTATGTAATGCTGTTAATAGTGAGCTGGAACAAGTCGATTTATGGCTCAAGGTAAACCGTCTATCTCTAAATATTGATAAAACAAATTACATGGTGATTACGCATAATTCAACCTGTAATAAACGCATCCAAATACGCCAGCAGGAAATCAAGAG
>LQNS02277999.1:5240086-5253388 GCA_001587735.2 Parhyale hawaiensis
CAGACATAAGGTCGCCCTATACTTTGCCGTAGATTCGATGTATGGAGAAGCTAATACTCGTACAAATCAGACTTAAGCCTGCGATGTCTTCATTGTTGGAATTTCATCTGTCCCTGCTTAAGATGCGTTGGCCATCTTCTGCAACCCGGCCTATTTTCTGCCCATCACTTTCAATGGAGCTTGAGAGAAGCACCAGAGCCTCCAACCTGGGCTAATTTTCGCCTATCTATTTCGTTAAGAGCGTGACACCAAACATATAAATATATATATATATTTATAAACACACGACGGTCATTCTTAGTATTAGATTTGATACATAACGGTCAAAGCTTACATCAGCCGGAGCATCAGTCTAAGCTCATCTCTGAGAATGGGCCTAATGTTTTATTTCCTGCCAGATATTCCATCTAATCTGCAAATTCTGTTGTTTCACTTTTAGTAAGTAGTTATAAGATGGGATAAAATGAGATTGCTGCTTCTGTTGCGTCATATATAATAAGCAGTCAGGCCTCCAACACAATTTCACACTTCTTACGCTGGATATGCTGTGTCAGAGGCCATAAGTAAAGAACTCTATGTATACTTCTGTTCCGTGGAATTCCTCCATAAATATTTCCTGACTCATCATTGATACTATGTATGGAGTGGAATAGAATAAAATAATCGTGGAAGTACCGATTCCTCAGCATGTAAAACCGTTTAGACAATTAACAATTTGTTAGGATCATCGTATTGAGGGCAATTAAAAATATCGTTTGAGCCCTCATTTTTACACACACAAGCTCTCGATAAGCCTGAACTATACTGATCGTAGTCAGCATATAGCCCGAGCATCAAAAAATTAGAATATCTAATGCACCATTCTTATAGCCCTTCACTGATAAATAATTCCACTGCACAGGGAGAAGAACAAGGCATGTTTATAGCATGACTCGAAATCACCGCGTTACCTCAGCAAAGCGATATCAATGTCACACGGACACGTCGTCTATCTTCGACTCGGCAAGTAGCCAAATTATAGGAAACCAATATTGCGTGCATAAGATATTCTGCGTGACAAAATAACGCAAACATAACCGCTTCACGTCGCGACTAACTTCGCGCAAAAGCCGACATGAATCTGCGAATTGGCTTCAACAGGCGAGAAAATAGCTACCTGTCGGTCTGTTTTCTTTTAAGACTTAATAAAACCGTTAAATACATGACTGTGACAGGCCGACATTTATGCAACGACGCTGCTTCCTAGTTTATGATTGTGATGCAAGCTGCTGCTACGAAGGTTGCTTTTCATCTCCTATTTTGCCTTTTTGCTCGAACTTCAAACTTAGTAAATGTAACCAAGCCATGCAATTCCAAATCGATACAGTACTGCCGTCCTTCCTCCTTCCCATGCTTCCATGGCATCGCTCACACTTACTAGAAACTGCCCAAAATACATGACCCTTGACCCATATTCACGTACACACATGCAATGAATTTTGCGGTTCTGTGAAAAAAAAAACTAGACAAAAAACAATTGTGCACATATTTAAACAATGAAAAGAACCAAACACGCGCACGCAGTGTTATTTATAGTGCAGATTACGATCATCATACTCGTTGATTGATTCATCCATCCATCCATCTATTCATCCATCCATTCGTTCATTCATTTATCGGTGAGGTAAAAAAAAACTCTATTCATGATATAGGCTCTGGGACCTCAGTATAGCTTTTTTTTTTCATTGCTATGGGCCTATGGTATATAAGATAGTTTAGGTCTCCCTAAATCAATAGCTACTAAGCTTTTATAAGAGAGGCCGCAAAACGAAGGGACAAAGTAATCCAAGATATACGTTGCACCCATGCACGAGGGCGTTCTCACACGGATGGATGAACGCCCATGGGCACAGCAGTCGGGAAAGACGAGGAGAAATAGAAGAAAGGTTTATCAGTAGGAGTACGAAATCGGAAGGAAGCAAAGTGGGCACGAAAGACAGACGTCCCGAAGGCCGTGCTAAGTGAGTGAAGTACATACACAATCCCTCTGGGGTCGCTACTCCCCATAACATAGGTTGGGCGGGCGTAAGTAACCTAACCCTATGGCCCATCGTATGTCTCCTGAGGGGATCTGTTTTAAGGTATTCGAATGTCTCAGATTATAATGTGACTGACTTCGAATAGAATGCATTCTCACGATCTGCAGTCGTGATAAGTGTTTGGTTATAATGAACAAAACATCCATAGAGCGGATTTTGCACAGTCTCGGCTAGTGGCTTAAAAGCTTGGTGGTTTGGGATTCCCCGCAAAGAAGAACTGATATACAAACCCACACAACACTCGTTTGAGCACACAGTAAATAGCGTAACTCTTGCAGAAACTGCATCTTAACTGAGGCATACAAAGGTTAACCTTTTACCACGCAATTGAGGAACGCCTTCTTATGACAGCATTATGTAGTAGTAATAGTGTAGTGGAAGTTTTTACTAGCGCTTCAGTGGCACACCGCCTATATCGCGCCGAACTATTCCTGTGTTTAACCACAGGCTCGTGCGCCGACTAGGGCGCGTTTTAAATAGTCAATGATTTCTGCCGGTTGGTCTCAGAGTGGTCAGTACGCTACTGACAGGGAAAAGGCGCAAGTTGAGCATCTCTAACCCTCGGGCACGGCTGAACGCTGTCGCTCAGCTACGCCGCACAGGGGAAGAAAACGAAATACAAAGAAGTAGAAGTCTAGTGGGAATAGGTCAGCCACCTCGATCGGCAGCCCACCTCCCGAAACAGAAGGGGAAGAATTAAGAACCTACCTAACTTTACAAAACTAACTTTCTCAGCAGGAACTGCGGCCAGATGCTACATCCCCTGCGGAGAAGGCACTCGGGACCCTTGGGTGAGTGATGCCCAAACAAATTGTGGCAGGGAAAGGGCCCGCCACAATATGCCTCTGAGGGCTATGATAGCATTATGGAAGTAACCAAACAATTATGGTTCCAGCCCGGTAAATGTCTAAGAGAGAGCAAAGAAGGAAGTTATGTGTAAATACAGACGATAACAAACTTCTCTCGTGAGAATAGTTAATCCAGAGAGAAGAAGAAAAAATATTACACTGACTACAAGAAGGAGTGGGATATATATAAGGAGAAAATAAAATGGGCACACAAGATGTCTCGAAGACCTAGCAGTTAGGCTCAGGTAACCTTTTGGGTTGCCATGAAATGAGTGTCTCAATAATACAGGGGAAACCGTCTTAACACGACACTTTTGCAAACGCATCTATCATCCGATATCTTATCATACGAAGTTGAACGGGGGGTTGTTGATTAAGGCAACACAAAAAAAAAATATTTTACGACATTACTAAAATAGGAGTTTTAACTGCTAACTTTGCAAAGCAGGGTTCACACGATATGGTCCTTCATTCCCCGTACGCACTGCAATATTTTTAAACTCCTTGCTGTGTTCTCACGAACACAGCTGAGTGCCCAGCAGAAAGTTTGCATAACTGTTAGGCGTACAGTCGGCAGACTGAAAAAATAACAGTAGTAGTATTCTAATAGTTTAGGCCTCCCTACCCACAGAGTACACTGTGATCCAATGAGAGGAAGAAAGAAGGGACAAAAAGAATGTCAATGGAAATGTGGAAGCCATGCTCCACTCAACGCGCATGGGAGCAGCAAGTCGGGAAAGAAGAGGAAGAACAAAATAAAAAGCATCATCAGTAGGACTAAGAAGATGGTAGGAAGCAAAGTGGGCACAAAAGACATACGTCCCGAACGCCTAGCTACTGGCTAAGGTAACCCAAAAAAATCCACCTGGGGACGCTGCTCCCCATAACACAGGATGAGCGAACCTATCCCTATGGCCATCCTATACACCCCCCCCCCCGAGGAGCTGAGAAAATATGACTAGTTAGTAATATTTTTGATATTTCAAATTTACAACAAACTAGCACTCAAAATTCTCTGCTCCTTTTTTTTGTCTACAATGAACCAAGAAAATATTCAGACGCTGTCCGAAGTTAAAAAAAAGGTGTTATTCAAATGCATTTGCTTACCTATCTTGTTCCTGAGGAAATGAGGCTGCGTATTTGCTTTGATTCATGCAGACTCAAGCATGAGGAAGTTTGTTTTACTCACCCGGCACAATTTATTGGAACCATAGCCTAGTAAAAACTCAATACAAATTTGCAGACATGCGGCATACAGTGAACGCGGGGCGAGCCAAGTGTCATCCGTATGAAATTAAACAATTCACTGCGTAGATGAAACTGCGTCATAGACGCACCAACAGGATGAGTTTTTCAAGCAGTTGATCAATTTAATGATCTTTATTTTAGCATTGCCTTACGTTTTTTTATGCGTGTCGTACAAAGCGAATTTTTGGTACGTCTGAAGCGAAGTAACTCTGTTAGGAATAAAAATATATGTTTGGGTATGGTCCGCGTCAAATTGCGCTTCTTATACGGAGTGCTTGTACCAGCGCTGTTTAAAGCGGAGTCTACTGTACAGCATGAACAACCTCGACCCAGCATATATTATTATGATATATAGAGCCCAGATGCCATTGCCCTCTTACTTCCTGTGACGTGAATAGAAAAAGAATGAGTACTGTACAGGTATTCGTACTATCTAAAGTTTTAGAACTGATTGTTTTTTTTTTAATTCTGAGATAAAGGATAGAAACCAAGAAGTTAATTTACAAAGGAAACTGTGTAGAACTCAGAAACAGGCTGAGATAAACTAGTTTATCTAGTTCAGAAATGGACTGACAACCATCATTTCACATTTATGGTCTGGAAAAGACAGGAAATCGATTCCTAGGAACTAGAAAAAGTTGCGAGTTAATTTTTACATTCGGGTAGCAGGTAGAAACAACTTGCCCTCTCGAGTCCAGAAAAACGTTAACAATAAATTCTCTTTGCAGGCCAGAAAAGAGGTTGAAACAACTGTTTTGCACGGTCATGAAAGGAATTGGCGAGCCAAACGACCTACGTCTCAGAGATGCTCCCTCAACCCAACTCCACTGGCCGACCGGGACGCACGCTAAAGAATAAACTCTTCAAGAACTTGAAACGGCCCAATATGTGAAGCTGTCATCGCCTACCGTTCTCAATAAGGTAAGTCTAAGATATCACGTCTTCCAAAGCTCTGCACTACAAAACAAAGCAACAACGGAACTCATTCGGCACTCGAGGAAAGCGCCCTGAGCTTGTCGGTCCGCATTATCGAAGTTCGAAGGCAATCAAGCGAGAGGCGCATCGGATGCCATATGGAGGAAAATTGCAGAGTGTTGATTCATTCCGGCCGATGCAGGTGGTATACTTTTGTTATGAAATTCTGCTTCAATTCATGAGTTGTCATTTACGTGCACATCCGGAGGGAAATTATTGAGTGTCGATTTATTCACGCAGTTTACAATTGCTATGGAAGCCTGCTTTCGATCTTGAGTTATCATTCAAGTGATACTAGTTGGCCCATCACCCATTGGGTCACCATCACCATCTTCTTTTCTTCTTATAGGAACGTTCAACGATGTGCCTGTAAGCAATGATAAATGTTTATGTATATATACAATACGTACATGACGTATTCCAGTTGCACTTCCCGTATCACCTTTACATTTAACACACACCTGTATGCAACCTAGCTTAGGCGGACCCCACCATTTATCCCCCAGTTTATATAGTCCCATTAAATCTTCAGCGCCCGAATTTCTTACCATCTTATAGTGAATGTTGATATTCCCTTTAGCTTTAAAAACATTAGACTTGCGATATTCTTCAATCGTCTTAGCTACTGATACTAGCAAAGTGACGAAAATTTTAGATTTTTAATTCTCTAGTGTACTCGATGTGATTAGCAATAGGCATCCAGGTTACGACGCTCCTTAACCCGCGCAAGGCCACTGTGAGGAGGACCTCACAGCGCGTAAGCATGCTTCGCTGGATTCGGTCCATGCGCAGGTTAAGTGTCCGTCCCGTCCTGAGGCCTGGAAGATAACTTAGATTGTATACCGGACTCTAAAACTGCGCCAGTGGCATAACTGCATCACTGACGTTCGAATTTTTTCCTATCTTATGAAGCGAAGAAACTGTACGCAAACAACTAAATCAATAAATAAAGTTGACAGACTCTTAGTATAATATAGATAGATGCGGATTTATGAGAGTTAGTTGCTGTACCGCCCGCTGGGCGATACAGAAATTGACGCTAGTCCAGTAGGTGCTACCACACATGGTACGTCTGTCTCCAAAGGCATGCTAGTTGGCGTCGCTGTTACATTTTCCAAGGCAGAGGTAGTTCAGGCCATCGATCTTTTGTTGAAAGATATACCTCGCAGCGGCGACAGCACCGACTGAGGTGTAGTAGATCCCGTAGGCTGTGGGCTTGGCAATCTTTCAGCACACGTAGGGGTCGCTGTCGAACCAGTCCTTCATGAGGTGCCCCACCTCGAAAAGGAACTGAAGTTTGTTTTCAGAATACTTGTCCTCAGGCTTAATGATACAGCGGTATGGGTTGTTCCAGCGCTCGTCCTGATACGGACCATGAACGTTCAGAATATTTATCCATCTCTTCATCTCCAGGAAATCTGCTGTGTCACTGTACTCAACTTTGTTGTACACTTTCACATACTGGCGGAGAGAAGTAATGGTGTAAGGGTCAGTCACCGACATAGCGAGAGAAACGCTCTGCCTCTCCAGGGTTGTACCAAACACTTCTTGGTCATTTTGAATCCGCACTTCAGACCCCTGTACTTCTCCCAATCGTAAACAGTTTTAGGGTGATCCATCTTGACCAGCCTCTCTCTGTTTGGCTCTTCTGATGCAGGTCATTTCGGCAGCATTAGGCACTTCTTATTAAGCAGATGGTAGTATGTGTTCTTAAAGAGATGGATGCAGTCGAACATGAGGAACACGTTATCTTCTGGTTTGGCAGAGTTTGGGATGGAGGGCCAGTCTGAAGACATTTTAAGGGAGACGAAGTAGGACTGATTGATCCTGTGTCCGTCGAACGTTATGTCAAAAATGCGAAAACCCGCGTTAGCATTATAATAGCTTGACGTCTTCATGTTGAGAGGACACTCGAGGTGTCATGCTCACCCACACGCCATAATTGCCACATGCTAAGGAAGCGTGGACACTCAGCATCACTTTACAATCTCTCACTCGTCTGTAAGGCCACTGAAGTTGCCGCCACACAACTCCAACATTTCAGTGGTGTGTATCTCGTCTATACGAAGGGGAAGGCTGCGGTCCTTCGGGCAAAGCAGCAAGCAGATGGCTCCGAAGGCCGCCTGGGTTTCTGAGCCGATGCTCCCTTTATAGGGGTCCACTCGTGTAACCATCTCGCACTTTCTTAAACTGGGCAGGATGAGGCCTGAGGTGGCGGTCAGGTTCCTGTAGAGCTTCGGACTCATTCTTTGCCAGACGACGCACTGGAGCATAAACTTGCTGTTGAACCTCCTACCGAACTTATTGGCTTTACATAGCACCAGCTGTGTCTTGCATGGGATTACGGTATGTCGCTGATCTGTAGGAAGCGACTTAACTTCGATATCGTTGAGAGCGTCGGTCACCTGGATCAGCCTTCATACTGGCTAGGAGGACCATGGCGTTCCTCACATGTGAAACTTGTCTGGAACTGGTCTCCCTTATTGCCTATTACGTCTCTAGCCTAACACTTCGTTATCGGCGACTGCCTCTTATAGCACTTGAAACTCCCGTCCTCATAAATAGAGATGGACATTGGAACGTTGGCAATACGTCTGTTGCCTCAGAGCTCCAAGCTATAGGCCACCAGGATTCGCTGCTCTAGATTGTTGGGGGTTTCACGTCAAGTGAGGAGGAAGTCGGCGGGTAGTGGGTCTGCCATAAGCTTGTCGTGTCGTGCAGCTCATCAAGGTTGGAAAACTTAGCGGAGGCCATAAGCTCCTCCTCCAGTCTGGTGAAACGCTGGATGTCAGCATTGAACCTGACGAGGGTGCCAGTTTTTGTCGTCGACCTGCCTTTCGGTTGGTGGATGGACGCGTAGTAGGAAGGGTAGTCAGGGAAGGGTATGGGTACGGCGTTTTTGTTGAGACTGATCTTTTATCGTTCTCTCCCTATAGCGTTTGGGACATCGTTGTGGAAGCAGTCATCTGTGAAGTGCCTGGCACAAACGACCGCATATTGTGTGAGTTCAGTCTCATCCCTCTTCATGTTTCGAAGCCAGATGGTTTTCAGGCCCGGAATATTTGGAAACCGAAATACACAGTGTTTTCCTTCTCGTTGAGCTCGCCAGTATCATCCTTTTCGTTGGTCAGTGCGCTGTTGGTCTTGCATTTGGGAACCCAGCATTTGTTGTGCATTTGCCTTCAAAAAATTTTCAGTTGTTTCCAGAAGTAATTTTAAGTAGTCTAGAATATAATAAGGACCGATGTGTATTTATCTGTTTGTATATTTATTTATATATTTTCTTTCACGCTGTCAACAGGCGAAAATTAGTCCAGGCTGGAGGCTTTGGTCGTGCTCTCAAGCTCCATTGAAAACTGATTGGTAGAAAATAGGCCGGGTTGCAGAAGATGGCAAACGTATCTTTATTAGGGACAGTTGAAATTCAAAAATGAAGATATCGCAGGCTTAGTCTGATTCGTGCGAGTATTACCTTCTCCATACATCGAATCTATAGCTAAGTATCGGGCGGCCTCAAGTCTAAATGCACTTCTGGCATTACCGAAGTTGAAATCTCAGCACTGAATATATCTGAAGCTTCCATTAGCCCTCTCATGCATCTTGATTCGTAGTTTCTTCCACAGATGATTTCGTAGCTTCAGCTATCCTTCCAACTTTGATGCAATTGCCGACGAAACATCATTCAAGAACCAAAAGACTATGATACCAAATCGAATAAATTCTTTTCAGTGTTGCTGAACTGACTGCAAAAGTAATAAATTATTTTCATGGAAGAAAATAAGAGTCTTGATGCTCAGCAATTAGGGTAACTAGGATGCCGTGAACCCCCATCTGGATCATCTATTAAGTTGGCAATTGTTTGAAGGAAAGCATGGTTAATGAAGAATGATGAACAGAAATTATTCGCTGTCATTTTATGACAGCGCGGGCACACTAGTGATGTTATAATGACCTATATGAACTAAATTTAACTTCACATTTATTGACTCCAGGGTTGAGGTTTATATATATGTGCGTATAGTAGATACAACAGATACAGAACTATTTCTTACTGTCGCTGGACTCTTGGCTGCCAGTGTCAAATGCTCTGCGCAGAAATTTCTTGACCTAAGGGTCGAGTGCTGTTACGGTCTATGCTATGATATTAAAATAAGTGCGCATATTTAACCAAAACCGTTACTCATTTTCACTGCAAGGGTTTCATAGTAGGTTTTGGAGAGGGGTTCCATTGAAAGTGAACATGGTTTATTTGCCACTTCTGTTAGTTTTTTCTCTACAATAAAATACTATCAGAAGCTTTGCTCGAAAAGTATATTCTAGAACACCCCGAAACTTTGGTTGTAGGCATTGCTAGGAATAGTAGCCTATTGAACCATTTATTCAAATATATTGAAGAATAATAGAGGGCTATGAATAATATCGGTTGTAACTGGATATGTGCCGAATGTTCAGCAACAGTGCTAGGCGTCTATATTTAATTACAAAATCGGCCTAACTTGAGTCTTCCCGCTCCAGAGAAAATTTTAAGGTCAGTAGGACGAGCGAAAATTCAAGTGGACACGAGCAAATAGATGTACCGAAGATTCAACGAAAGGCTAAAGTATCAGTATTAAGCTATTGCGATATCCTGATAACTAAGCTTCCCTGCTACCGAGTTCTCTATATGATTAAAAAAAGAGGAAGATAGGATGGATTTGTCAAGCAAAACTAAAACACAGTCTCGAGAACAGCAAATCGGAGAAGGAGAAGTTGAACAAAACAAAATATTCAGTTTAGGAGTATAAAGAACGATAGAAGCAAAGCGAGAACATAAAAGTATCCTGTGGTGTATCCGAGGGTATGCGAGGAAAAAGGGCCAAAATTGTCATCTTTGTTCATTTACTTGTTCCAAAGAAATATATAGGTTAAATCCAAGCTCAAAAAACACTCTACTTACCGAACATTTTCCAGGCAGAATTATAAGATAGTACTAAGCTTTCCTAAGAGAGGAAAAGGAAAGGACACATAGTAAGTCGCTAGTCACGGGGAACCCATGCACGAAGGTGTTCTCACACAGGATCAACGCGCATGGGAATCGTAAGCTGGGAAGAAGACAAAGAACAGACGAAAGTAATATCAGAAGGAGGTGAAATCGGAAGGAAGCTAAGTGGGCACGAAAGACAGAAGTCTCAAAGGCCTATAGCTAACGGCTAAGGTAACCTACAGGGTCCTTCTGGAGGCGCTGCTCCTCATACAATCGGATGGGCGAAGTTAACTAACCTAACCCTGTGATGACCTATAGGCTATAGCCCATCCTATGCCCCCTGAGGGGCATTTTTCAGGTACTGTGACCATATTGCTCTGTTTGTTCATACAATTGCATTTGGCAGTGAGAACCAGTGGCCAAAACTTCTTCGTCCTAAGCACATGACACGAACCCAGAACGCTTTACGGTGATGAGGGGGGGGGAGGGGGCAGGAGGCTGAAAGTGCTGAGTCACCAGCCTTCGTATTTTTCACATCTAAATCAACCCACCTGCATGACGGCCTGCTAGAGATTGTGATAGCTCAACTACCTCTGGCAATTGTTGTGCATAAAGACATACATACTAATATAAATATATATATATATATATATATACAGAGAGAGCGAGGCTATATAGTAGGTGGTTTGCGGGAACAAACCCCTTCTGTATTTATCCGAGCCAAAAAAAAAAAATGGTCAGACGATACGTGAGCTGCTCTCCTGAATATTTCAAGATGTGAGTGGGACTAATAATCTGGGATATAAATACATATATAGGTATACAAAACAAAAACATTATGATTTCTCTCACTTCTTTCCCAGCTAAGTTTCCTAGTACTGGAAATATTGCTTCTGGTTATGATATTTGATGCATTAATTAGAGAGTTCACCACGTCTACTATATTTAATACAAACAACTTTTTTCTTTTGTCCTCAAAATTACTTCCCGTGAGCATAGAACATACTTCCTGCATGAACGTAGATGAAATTATTATAACGTGAATAGTACAGTGCTGTCTCCACCACTATTTCTCACTAGATCACTGGAATCAGAATTCAGAGATGCGTCATGGCGAAAGCCTTCTTTCTTCTCAAGTGGCAGAAATACACCCTTCTGTATACCTTCAGTTTCAAAATCCTGTGCTTTTTTCATAGCTACTTTCTTTTTCTGTGCACATACGAAGAACGTGTAGTCAGAAGTAATACTGAGACTGGTGTATCCTGACAATGGCACGGTTGTCTCTTCTCTCATCCGCGACAAAACTGAAGAAACTTAGACACTTGTGCTTTCCTTGAAAGTTGTGAAGTTGTCCTCCTTCTGTAAACCTTCACCCGTTATAGGTACTAAGACAACCATAAGTTTCAGAAGAACTGCAGAAGCGTTCACGTAGATGCAAGCATTAGCGCTGCAGAACCGTTTAGTCAGATGTTACTTTCAAAAGAACATGCAGACACTTCGAGTCAACGTAACTTTCACTCGAACCGCAGAAGTAATCTATTCAGGAATAATTTTCGGAAGGATTATAAAAGCGACCATATACCTACGTACGTCTGGTAACTTTCAGAAGAAGCTGTAGAAACGTCTGGACGTAAGTCTCAGAAGTTTACCTTTCGCAAAGAAAGCAATGCAAAAGCAGCTCCCTGAAGCTCCGCTGCAGCTACCCAGAAAAGCCAAGCCTAACTTCTCTGTCGCCACCTCGTAAACATAAACACTCGTACTAAACTGGAAGCTTTGGACCGTTGCTTGCGCTCATGTAGCAACACAAGTGCCGCATTTTGCAGCTCTACAGGCCCAGTTACAAGCCTCATGGCTGCTCGGATTAATTTTACTGGGGCCCTAATTGACCAACTCGCAAGGGCTGGCATGCGGTAACAGTAATACGCTTCTGTTCATAACTCATTGCCCAGACGTAATGAGCCAGACCGTGCAGCTTTGGCAGCCCCGGCAGGAAATCAGATACAACACTGAGAGCAAATTGTGGCTACGACGAAGGGACTCTGGGAACCAAATTCAATAGAGACTACAACGGTAGAGCTCCTGCAGTAACCCGTTTAGGAGCTGTAAAGGTACGTATTTGGCCGAGAGAGGGACTATATAATACCACAACTCCTGCGGTATTCTGTTCACAAGTTATTAGGGCATTTATTAGGCGGAAATAGGGACTGTAGAATATCGCAACTCCTTTGGTAATCGTCGGTTTACGAACTCTAATATAGGGTAGGTCTATACATGAAGCCCAAATCTCAGGACCGTAGTACCCTATCTTCTGCTCACAAGCTGTAAGGTTAATTACGTACGCGCGTTATGATGAATAGCTTAAGTTTCCAAGTTCACTTGAAAGACGATCCAACAGAGGAGGAAATCAGAGACTTATAGCGTGTCAACAGAAAAGTGGATCCCATGCTCGAGGGTATGTATTCCTACACAAGATAAACCGTGTGGTAACATCATCAGCTGTTCTGGCAGGTCGGCATGAGATCACTAATCGATTCTGTTCACCAAGCCATAAAATCGTTATCACCAGAAACGATTCAATGCCGTTAAAATATTTCAATTGTGCAGTAGGTTCTGCACAATTCCAAAGCTTTCATTGACAAACTTAAATCGAAAATAGTCGAAATTTTTAGTACATTTCAGGCGTCGGATTCGTTGGACGTTAGCTTGAAGACTAGGATGCTGCTTGAAGGTGTGGAGGAAGCCTATAATTCTTGTTGCCAAATTAGAAAAAAACAAGTCTCTTGTAAGAATTTACTGAAGCCATGGATTACTGGCGCACTTGTAACCTCCATGAGACGGAAACATCATCTCTTTCGACAGTACAAGCGTGGTCTCGTGGAGTTTGATGTTTATAATCAATATAAGAATACACTTTGTAGAACTCTGCGAGCGGCTAAGGTGCTTTATTTTCGACGCAAATTTGAAGAGTGTAGGACTGATATTAGGAAAACTTGGCGTAACCTCAAATCTCTCCTGAAACCGTCTGAATCACGTGACCAACTTACTGTGTTGAGAGAAAATGATGCTGATGTATCTGATGGGAGAACTGTTGCCGATATGTTTTGTCAGCACTTTGCCTCTGTGGGTGTCAAGCTAGATGCGGCCATTCCTGCTACTAATGTGTCCCCTGCTCAGTTTCTGCGAAATAGGC
>LQNS02277999.1:5289912-5324639 GCA_001587735.2 Parhyale hawaiensis
GTGACGTCACAAGTTACTTGTCCGTTGATAAATAGCGATTTACCATTGTTTCTCCATTGTCCCATTTGCTTCTTCAGAATGTCTATACAGTTTTTCTGGTAGCACAGAAATGCGTATCAAAGCATCTACGAAGTTTTCAGTTCTCTGAAGGATAAAATCTTGAAGGAGCGTTGGCTCAAGGCTTGTAAAAGAGCAGATTAATTCAACCCGGCAAATGCCCGCGTGTGTCAGAAGCACTTTTGGAGTAAAGTTTATAGTCTTTAAAATGCAACAAATCAAGTGAGTTTTATCGAGAGTAATATGGCAATCTGAAGATGAAATCAAATGAGTGAATACCTCAATGTTTTCGATTTTTTTCTTTTCCGTTTTCTACCAATGACCTTCTTTCCTTTATAATTTCAAACCGCTGCAATAAAAATTTGTTCAGATGAGAATTACTAAAAGTCGAAATAGAAGAACTTTTCAACAAGATTTGTATAGAAAACATTAGAGCATCAGAGAAACAAATTCATTTCCTTCCGGCAAAGCAGCATTAAAGAAATAGTCTACATAATACGCAGAAGCCATACAATCGCTAGGTGAGAATAAGGAAAAAAAAATCAGCTACTATATACGCTGCGCGCGGTACAGCAATATAACAGTAAATGTCCCGTCCGACCAGTGTTATCTAGAAAGAAATTACCTAACAAGTGTTTCACATCTAAATTGTGTTACGGAACGATTTCATTGAAACTTGTGAATGATAAATCCATAATTTTTTCCAGTGATGCTGTAGTTTTTACGACGGCACAGCTTAGGTCCACATTTTACAAATAAACTGCTTGGCCCGGCCGGATGGTTGCCTGTTATGGTAAAACAAACGTACATAATCATTAAATATTACAACAATTTGGCCAACAGTATTACATTGATCATTGCCGTTTCTAAGCTAACTGTGGTATTGATAATTCATAACTGAATTACGGTAGACAAACTGCTAGTCTTCGACTTTGCTACGATCGAATGACCTCTTATTACGCACGTACGTCCGCCGCGTTGGCAGCGCGTTAACTTGTTCCATATCATCATCATTGGCCCATCCTCTGTCACCTTGTAAAGAAATTACACAATAAAACATGGCCAAACGGCGATTTTAGGCAGAAAAGAGTTAAAGAAGAGTTGCCCGATCATAAACCGAAGGTGCATAGAAGATGAGAATCCAATTTCACCCCATTGGTGATCCAGTGAATTCAACACAAATCAAAACGCTGCGAAGCATACAAAAATTGCTTTAACTAAATCAGAAATTCTCGAATGGTTGAGAGATTAAGATTGTTGACTCGCTCATTATCAGGAGGTTAAGCATTCGATCCCAAGCCGGAGAGGAAAAGTCTTAATGCTTAGGAGTGTTGCGTCAGCCTATCTATCATTTATAGTGATTGATAAGTGGGCACTAGCCTTAGGGTTGGGGTGTGTGTCAGGGGCACAGTTGTCGGTCTAATGATGTGTTTATATGACGCACCATAGCTCAAACAAGTTGTAATTGACTGTAACCGTACACTCCCCTGCATCATAGTGGACAATCACTAACAACACGAACCAGTGCATGGGGGTTTCCAAGTTTGGGGGTGAACGGTCAAAACAACTTCATCTTTTACCCAAATTTCTCGCATGCCCAAATGAAACACACCCAAACGTCGAGTGTGCCGCAGTCGTCAACACCTACCCGAACTTCAGAGTCAAAGCTTCAGTGGTGGGAAGATGTTTACCCTCAATCAAAAAATATTTCAACTGCAGTACTGTATACAGCAAAAAAATAGCGATGTTTACTCCAATCAAAAACGCCCCAACTTTACTGTGGCGCAGCAGCAGCAGCATATCCATCTCCCTGATCCACAAGGTCACACGGACAGGGCAGCTTCCAATAAATCGGCTGGGTGAGGGGGGCGGCGCCCATCAATTAGGAAGGTGCGAAGTTGGACAGCCACAAGTAAAGGGCTCCGAAAGTTACAGTCTCTGCTGCTGGTGCTGTTGTGACAGTCGCAGACTAATTGGCGCGGACGATAGTCCGCGGCACAAATTTTTATGGGTGGTGGCAACAGCTCCAACCGATGCAAGCAAACAAGCATAGCGTGGTAAAAATACGGCCATTTACCATAAATCGGGAGCGATTATCTATAATTCGCGGAGAAGAGAAAATTTTTCTGATATATAGCTATTATTTTTTCAACCCTAGCCTAGTAAAATACGGTGGTTTAGCATCAATCGGGAGCGGTTATCTATACTTCACAAAAAAAAAGAAAATTTTGCAGATGCAGCTACAATTTTGCATATGCAGCTACTATTTTCTTAAACCCAGCCTAGTGAAATACGGTCATTTACCAGAAATCATGAGGGTTATCCACAATTCGCAGAAAATTGGAAATCCCTCTACTACAGGTACAGTTTCCCATCGCAAAAACGTCAGAGGCACATTCCATCCGAAACAGTAAACGGAAACAATTCTATTGGGCAAACACGCAAGAAGTAGAGTGATAATATGATTTTGCTCTATTATTCTTTATGAGTTAAATGAATTCTGCAAATTACATGACTGGAATATCAGTTCACCAGTGAGTCATACACAACTATACCTTCACGCGCTCGAAATCACTTTTCGCCAAAAAGCTTACAGAAGAAATAAAAAACTGGGAAAACCATGCAGTATTATCATTATATGATTACCAGAGACATCTTCGGTCTTGAAATGACGGTAAATTATTAAAATTATTACCTCTATGATATTCCGCATTTTCTTCGCTGCTTTCTGGTCCCGCTGCTAGGGATATCTTATCCATTTCCTTTGCTGATCTTCTACTTTATTTGCATATCTTGATCTCAGAGCAACTAATGTTTTGATGTGGGAAGAAAGGGCAAATAATTATGTGTCCTTGATACTACTAAGAGGTACTTCGGATGTCATCAACGCTTAGACTATAAATTTGGTGTCGGGTTCTGAGGGCGTACGGTTCCGTACCTATAGCTCTCGCGGGCCGTCCAGCCTGTGCTGATCGGCCTCCTTTGTCGGGCCGGGGTAATATGATGCCTCTGCGGGCGGTCCCGGTAATACGCACGGGCCGTCTGGTTTGCTATGCGGCCTGTATCTGTCGGCCGTAGCGGCTAGCTGCTTTGGCTAGCGTGGGCATCGCTTCTTAGACGCCAGACTATGGCAGGCCATGGAAAGACTGAGGGCGCAGCCGTCGCCGTATGCTTCCGCTAAGGCTTTAGCGGAGGGATCCTAGGGAGACCTGGCAGTGCTCTCTACGCCGTTTCCAGTCCGTTAAGGTCAACCAGTACGTGTTCCTGGTCGTGTGCCAGACTGCGAGACCGGTCTTTCTGACAGGTTACCCATTCAGGCGTAACCTGTTCTTCGAGAAAAAAAAACGTAGCTAGAAGGTTAAGCAAAACCAAAGTATATCTTTAGCTCATTTTATCTCGGACTCTGTTGGCAATATCGGGTCTCCTACCGGCTCAAACATCACATGACAGATGATCAAATACAAGATATTACTTAATTCTAGAAACAATGCTCTGTTCGCACAATACAAATATAACCTTCAGAGAATACTCGTTAAAGTTACACAAACAGTTGTCTCTATCGTATACAGTGGACAATACTAGAGAGCAAACACAAGCGTTAAATGTACATTCCAGCGATGACTCAACCAAGTTTCACGCCTGCGCGACGTGAGCTGAACCGCAGCACGTATATGACAGGCCCACACCGGAGTAAGCATACACGCTCGAGAGAAAACTGCGGAGCAACGCACCCAGTCGTCGTAGGCCTAGTGAGGCGTTAGGGGTGACTATGCTGTTCTCGGAGCGGCGTGATAAGTGACTGATGTCGGATTGTGAGTGGGCACCTAGCGTGACGTGACATTTGGCAAATTAAGAAGTGCATCCAATTTTGATGAGGTTTCCGAAAGAAAATATGAACTGATGATAGAAAAAGATCAGAAATTTTTACTTTGTTACGCTCCAAACTATGCACTTCCTATGAACATTCGTAACATTTTTAGTCTATTTTATACTTTATGAATACATCCTTGTACAAAACGTAACATAAATAATAGTACTCATAAGTTTTTGGTATATTAGAGCTCGACTGGAGAGAAGCAATGCCCAAATTACAACATTCGTTAACATACGTACAGGGTTTCAGCTTACGCGTAAGAGAAAATCACTAAACTGAAATATTCTTTACCCAAACGAGCAGGAAACCTTCCACGAATTAGCGGAAAATTTCTAATTTTATCCGTAATCGGCGATCACTAACAGCAAAATATATTCTTTTAGAAACGTGCAAAAGGCCAGCGAAGATTTGTGCAAAATTTAACAACTTCCTCCTGAGCGACAATGCCCGAATTATATACAACCAACTTGAACAAAACATCCAGGAAACCACTCACGATTTGCGGGAATTTTACAGCTTCACTCGTAAGCGACAATCCCCCAAGCTTCAAGTCTCGAAAAGTGTCGTGCTAGTGGGGCTCTCCTGGGTCTGGGCGCAGGTGTTCCGCGGTTTCCATTTATCTTTGGAAGCCCTTAAGCGTGACGACCGCGTGAGTACCTCGAAATGCCCAACAGATCTCCTGAATTGTGTCAATGCAATGTCCCTTTGGCCAGTATTGTAGCCGGGAGGGGAGTGTGGGGGGGGGGGCAGCGGAAACAGCCTGCAGAGAGCACGCTTCTCTGAACTGCAACTGGGAAATGGGAATATATTTACTGGACGTTGTCGGCGTGGTCAGAGACTGTTGCAAAGCGGATTCTTTTCTTTTGTTCATTTTTTCGACTGACAAGAGATTTTTGACAATACTCGGTTGCTAAACAGATGGTTCGTCGTATCTTACCTCTCATCTTATACTCGTCATTGATATTATACATAGTTTTTTAGCAGTGAGTTACAATTTTATAAGTTACTTTAAGCTTTCTTTGGCCAGGCAAGGATGTTGTGAGAGAAAAAAAAGGACAGTGTATGTCGAGTGATATATGTAACCCGAGGGTGTTCTCATTATTGATGCAATTATATATGGTCCCTTGCCCGGTATAGGCTTCAACTGGGTGCGCAAAGGCCGATTTCAGTGACATATACATTTCTCGGTATCCGCATGTTCCGCTGTACCTTGCGGCAAACAAAAGGTGAATCAACCAAGAGTTTTACTAAACTAACTGAAATTTTGTAGCAAGTGCCACTACCTTTGATGATACTTCGGACGAGGTCCAGGCAACGCTACACACGCCGCCCATCTTGTGCAGAGGTGATGCTGCAGTCCGTGACCAGCGGGGTGGCTCACAGCGAGTTATCCCCACAGTTCACGTAGCCGCTTACAGCAGGTTTAGCTGGCACTTTCAGTAAGCATGCATCCAGTAAGTGTTTAAATTTCGCAGTCTCTGTACAGGTGACATTTCGAATATGACAAGGCATTTTGTTGAATAATCTCGCCCCTCGAACTACGAAACTATTAGAATACTTTATGGCTATCGCATCACCACCAGTTTTGATCGGAATGAGCACCTAAGTCTTTCCGTTTGCTTGGCATCCAAAGAGGTGAACAGTATTCAATCCTCGGCAATAGGTATCAGTTGTTTCCATAAGGTGAGCGTTGTGTCTGCCTCTCGTGAAGAGAAAGTTCGAAGCACCCATCCGCTCCACTTCTTGCCTACGGTAACAACTCGAGCCACGTGATCTTCAAAAGTGGCATTATCTTGCATTCTCACCCCAAGACCCCTTAAAATTTGCTTTCTCTCGATTTCGCTCCCATCTTTCGTCGTGTAGGACGTGGATTCAGTAAGGGAGAAGTTTTTTCCGTATCGTAAAAGTTCAAATTTTGATTCGTTGAAGGTCATGTTGTTAACCGATGTCCAGTGAAAGATGTTGGTTAGGNGGGGGGGGGGGGGGGGGGGGGGGGGGGGGGGGGGGGCAGCGGGAACAGCCTGCAGAGAGCACGCTTCTCTGAACTGCAACTGGGAAATGGGAATATATTTACTGGACGATGTCGGCGTGGTCAGAGACTGTTGCAAAGCGGATTCTTTTATTTTGTTTATTTCTTCGACAGACTAGAGATTTTCGACAATACTTGGTTGTTAAACAGATGGTTCGTCGTATCTTACCTGTCATCTTATACTAGTCATTGACATTATTTTTTAGCAGCGAGTTACAATTTTATAAGTTACTTTAAGCTTTCTTCGGCCAGACAAGGATGTTGTGAGAGAAAAAAAGGACAGTGTATGTCGAGTGATATATGTAACCCGAGGGTGTTCTCATTATTGATGCAATTATATATAATCCCTTGCCCGGTATAGGCTTCAACTCGGTGCGCAAAGGCGGATTTCAGGGACAAATACATTTCTCGGTATCCGCATGTTCCGCTGTACCTTACGGCAAACAAAAGGTGAATCAACCAAGAGATTTACCAACTAACTGAAATTTTGTAGCAAGTGCCACTACCTTTGATGATACTTCCGACGAGGTCCAGGCGACGCTACACACGCCGCCCATCTTGTATAGAGGTGATGCTGCAGTCCGTGACCAGTGGGGTGGCTAACAGCAGTTCACGTAGCCGCTTACAGCAGGTTTATCTAGCACTTTCAGTAAGCATGCATCCAGTAAGTGTTTAAATTTCGCAATCTCTGTACCGGCGACATTTCGAATGGACGAGGTATTTTGTTGAATAATCTCGCCCCTCGGACCACGAAACTATTAGAATACTTCGTGGCTATCGCATCACCACCAGTTTTGATCAGAATGCGCACCTCACAAGTGCGACCAATACGATTTGAGAGTCTGGCCTGGATTCGTCCATCAACATTGACAGTAATTCCTTCTAGAATTTTCCAAATATACATGATCGTAAAGCGCTCGAATCTCCTTTGAATTGAGTACATTTGAAGTTGAGCCAGTCTTTCGTGATAGTTTAAATCTTTCATGCTTCGGATTTTGGCAGTGAACGATCTCTGGATAGCCTCGAGGCGCTTTAAGTCTTTCCGTTTGCTTGGCATCCAAAGAGGTGAACAGTATTCAATCCTCGGCAATAGGTATCAGTTGTTTCCATAAGGTGAGCGTTGTGTCTGCCTCTCGTGAAGAGAAAGTTCGAAGCCCCCATCCGCTCCACTTTTGCCTACGGTAACAACTCGAGCCCCATGATTTTCAAAAGTGACATTATCTTGTATTCTCACCCCAAGACCCCTTAAAATTTACTTTCTCTCGATTTCGCTCCCATCTTTCGTCGTGTAGGACGTGGATTCAGTAAGGGAGGAGTTTTTCCGTATCGTAAAAGTTCAAATTTTGATTCGTTGAAGGTCATGTTGTTAACCAATGTCCAGTAAAAGATGTTGGTTAGGTCTAGTTGCACATTCCGCACGTCCGCCATCGATTGTACCACTGCTAATATCCGTGTGTCATCAGCGAACGATGAGGGAACGGCAAACTTGCACCGGTGCCCCATATCATTGATGACGATAAGGAAGAGTATTGGAACAAGCACGGTGCCTTGTGGGACTCCAATGAGTTCCGGCTGTCGTTTAGACACTTTATTATTTATAATTACACTTTGGGTTCGGTTTGTCAGAAAAGCTTCGATCCAAGTCAAGTTTCGAGCCACGTCGAATCTGTACTACATAAATTAAAACTGAAAATTGTGTGCACTTTTCTTCTCTAGTTTAAGCGTATACAGTAGCAATGCATCGAGACGCTTGAATGTAAGAACGCATGTAACACAAGACTGTCATACGAACCAGCGGTAATACACGCAAGGTTTATCTAATACGGTTCGAGAGGAAGTTCGAGGAATCCGGGGCGACTGCCGGCCATTGCAACCATTAAATGCGGGACCTTAACCAGCAGGTAATGTCCAGCGGCGAGGGTTAATTAACGATCGGCAGAGTGGAGTTCTAATTTGCTTCCTCCTTACCAGATTGAACGAGAAGATATGGTCATATAAAGTCCCTCTACATCTCAGGACAGAAAATCGCATCAGTTTTCTCTTCTTTGTAGCTTTTGCGTACGATAGCGCATGACGAATTATTTGCTTGAGATCCTTGTACTAAAGGCTTTTCAAACTCACGCGAGAATATTGAATTAGAACCATTAATGTACTAATAATGGAAGCAGTTCTTTATACAGCCACGAGAGAGGGGGGGTGCTAAAATAGAACAGCTTTCTTAAGCGAACGCAGATTATTAATAAGCGAGGGGCTAAGTACGAAACTGCAACTTCAAATTAGTGATGATTCTTAAAAAAAATCCCTTTGAGCTGCTACGGAACGGCTGACAGGCGACAATGCATCGAGTATTAATTAAATGAACGCATTGTGAGATTTCATTTTTCAAAGCAACAAAAGTTGTTGTGCCACGAAACTGCACGAAATATTAATGAGCAAGTCGCTCGAGTACGTCGAAGTTTTGCGTCCTCCATGACAGTAATCGCAGTTCCATCTTTACTTTCAGTTGTTGGGCATCGAGCTGCCCTGCATGTTAGTGCCTAATAAGTTAAGATACAAAGCGAGTTTATTTTAAACATATATAGCTAGAAAGCACTTCTGTATAATTTCCAAGCATTGTTATTTTTATATTGAAGAGATTAAGCCTGTCTCCAAGACAAAGCATAAGGACCAGCGTCCTTCCTAGGGACCGTTACAAATTATGCTATTCGTACGAGACGCGGGACATTTTAGCTGGTCCACATAGGGCTAACATAGAAAGAAACTAGAACGCCTCGGTGGCGTAAGACCATCAGCCGCGGTAAGAGAAAATTCCACGAACGAGGCTAGGGCATGAACGAGGCTAGGGCATAGCCACATTCTTTCCATGGATTAGTTCTTCAATAATAACATTGTTAAAAAATAGAATGCCCATTCTCCAGACGATCTGCCGCGGAGGAGGAAAATTCACCGCAGCGGAGGAAAATTCACCGCAGTTGAGAAAATTCAACGCCGTCATATTTTATGGGCAGCTGGGACCAGTTTTTTGACATGGGTCACATCTAGGGCAACCCACAAAACTCCCTACAAAAAATATGAAGATTGCTCAATTCCTTCGACCACTGTTTGGGGGCACAGACATACATTATTATTATTATTATTATATTGAGTAGTTTAAGTCTCCGTCTCCACAGCAAAGGCGATTTAACAGAGGAAGAAGCAAGGGACACATAGTGTGACGATAGATACGTGGAACCCATGCACGAGCGTGTTCCCACACAGGATCAACGCGCATGGGAACAGCAAGTCGGGAAAAAAGAGTAAGAGCAGATTGAAGAAAGATCAGTAGGAGTAAAAGATTGGAAGGAAGCAAAGTGGGCACGAAAGACAGCCGTCCCGAAGGCCTAGCTAATGGCTAGGTAACCTACACAAACCCCCTGGGGGCGCTACTCCCCATAACATAGAATGGGCGAACCTAACTAACCTAACCCTATGGCCCATCCTATGCCCCCTGAGGGGACAGACATACAAAATGCATACATTATGTTACCTGTGATTATGCAAATACAATTTTTTTTTTAATTTATTATTCAAGATAACTATCGAACTCCTGTCGAACCTCCTTGGTGGAGGTAAACATATTTATATATGTATATAGATGGGGGTTTAGGACAATTTTTCCCATTAGCCTACCATAAATATAAATAAATAAATATATATATATATATTTATATTATATATATATATATATTTATATGTGTAAGTGGGCAGCAAATCGTTACGTAAACATGTTTCGTTGAA
Organism: Parhyale hawaiensis; assembly: GCA_001587735.2. Classification (NCBI taxonomy): domain Eukaryota; kingdom Metazoa; phylum Arthropoda; class Malacostraca; order Amphipoda; family Hyalidae; genus Parhyale; species Parhyale hawaiensis. Next base: position 5,299,650 of record LQNS02277999.1, read on the forward strand.
CGAAAGACGACATAGTAATTTGATCTTCTTTTTTTCCCAGTCTTTCAAGAGTTCTGAACTTTAGTTTTATGTCAGGAGACCATGTTCTGAGTGCAGTAAAAGAGAGCCATTTCTAATTTTAGCAAAATTACAAGTAGCACTGCAAAGCCCAATTGCATTGGGTATTAGTATGTCTCATTTTCGCATCTGACTGCGAGCTGTACACGGTCCCGGTCTTATACCTTCCGGTGAGTTGCCAGCTAGTGATTTTGTGGTAGTTGCTAAGTTGCACAATTGGTTAAAGTGTTCTTAAACGAATATGTGGCGAACTCCTAATGGCTAATCTATACTAAAATGTAACAACTATATTTATTGCCTATCGATTAAAAATCTATAAAATATATATATATATTTATATATATTTATATATATATATATATTTATTTAAATATTTTCTTAAATCTTCAACGAAAACATTATCACCTCTCTCACTTCGTTCGCGGGTGATGATAGAGGACGTGCAGCATATCGATAGAAACATGGAACCCAAGCACGAGGTTGTTCACACACAGGATAAATGCCCATAGAAACGGCAAGTGAAGAAACAAGAGGAAGAGCAAAATAAAGTATGAGCATTAGGACTATAAAAGGAGAGGGATGCAAAGCGGGTATGAAGAAAAATAGTCCCGAAGGTTTAGTTCACGCGAAAGTAAACTATGTGGTCCGCCCTGGGAGTAGTAGTACCTAGTACGAAATTTTACTAGCGCATCGGGGACTCAATGTCTATATCGCACCGAAAATTTCCGCCATCTAGGACGCGAGGTTGGTCTTCATTTAAATCATCAATAATTTTTGTCTCTGCTTTTCTGCCAGTAGGTCTCACCGTGGTCAGTACGCTACTGAATGGAAAATGGCGCAAGTTGTGGCGCGGCTGAATGCTATCGCTCAGCTACTCCGCACAGGGGAAGAAAACGAAAAACAAGAAGAAAGAAGTCTAGCGGGAATAGGTCGGCCACCTTGATCGGCGGCCCAATTTCCGAAACAGGAGGGGAAGTATTGAGAGCCAACCTAATTTTCCAAAACTAACCTGGTCATCAGGAACTGCGGCAAGCTGCAATATCCCCTGCAGAGAAAGCAATAGGGACCCTTGGGTCCGCCAAGGGAGAGCTACTACCCATAACTTAAGCCTAATTCACACCAGGAGAGTACTCGGCCGAGTATGGCGAGTAGTAACCCGATGTGAACAAGAGAGACCGGACTCGGCCGAGCAAATCCAGCGGGCGAGTAGCACAGAGTGGTGTGTATCCTCTCGACCGAGTTGACGCCTCAGGCACTGACTCACCACGTGCTCGGACAATGTGAACACCTTGTGGATGATTCTTTGAGAGAGTTCACTTTTTCGTGCTCATATGGTGTTCAGATCAACCTTCGGCATCCAACCAAAATGTTGGAGTACTCGGCGAGTACTCGGCCAAGTTACTCGACGTGTTACTTAGACGAGTACTGTTTCTCTTGTTCACATCGGGTTATTACTCGACTGACTGTATACTGTCTCGGCCGAGTACTCGCCTGGTGCGAACTAGGCTATAATGGGCAAACTTAACTTATCTAACCTTTGGGTATAGGTCCATCCAATGCTTCCCGAGCGGATTCGCAAGCATTGAACTAGACTAGAAGATATAATATTTTAGTTAGATGGAATTTCTATACAACGCATTGCTTAATATTTGATTTTCAAGATTGTCGTCATCGCTAGGTACATTTGCAAAAATTACGCGTTACTGCATGATCAATAACATTATCTATTTGAAGTATCTAAATCAAGGAGCGTCCGTCTCCTAAATCACGAACACTACTATAGCCTACAGTACAGCTACAAACTGAGGCGGAGCTGTACTGAAGTATATTTAGCATTAGCTATTATAGGTCTCTTCACCAAAACTCTCCCATCTTCCAAATCGTTATCACTGCTTTCTCTATATATATAACTATAGCTAAGGTTGCACTGAAAGGCTGCACTACACTGCGGGCTGCACGAAATACTAATGGAAGTCTCTGCACCAATGCCTCGCCAGCTAAAAAAAAACCCTCATTGAAAAGACGCAGCAGCAGCGGGACTGGAGTCCACTACGCGCTCGTAAGCTCTAATGGCAATGTTAAAAATTCTATTGAGGAAGGAGTAAACAGCTTCATCTGCTCCACTTGTGTTCATAAAGGTAAACATGATGTGGCGGCCAATATGGCATGTAGCATCATCGCAGCTGCAGCTCGTTGCAGCGCAAAGCGAAAGTGAGGATGTACGGGAGACAGCGGGGTGTGTCTCCGCGCCCAAGAAGCCATATCTGTTCGGGGCTTGCAACCTATAGCTGTCAGAGAGTCGCCGTGATATGTTGCACTTATTATTATATTGAATACTTTAAGCCGTCGTTTCCCCAACAACGGCGATGTAACAGAGGGAAAAGCAAGGGACATATAGTATGGCGATAGATATGGAGAACCCATACACGAAGGTGTTCGGGAACAGCAAGACAAGAAAGAAGAGGAAGACCAGAATAAAGCATGAGCAAGAATATAGGAATATGAAAATGGATGGAAGTAGAGTGGGCACGAAAGACACACGTCCCGAAGGCCTATAGCTAATAGCTAAGGTAAACTATACAAACCCCCTGGGGTCGCTGCTTCCCATAGATAACATCAAATGAGCAAACCTACACTAACGTAACCCTATGGATATGTTGCGCTATATCACAACAAGCTGTGCGTTTCTTTAATATTATGATAATACTAGAATAACTCTAAAATGCCGAACAAAAATTCAGCAATACATTCCTAAGGGATACCAAATCTCAGTTTGAATAACAAGATTTGTAGAAACCATTAGCCATCGAACTACGAGGGGTGTATGAAAATTTCTGGGGATCGGAGAAATTAAAGGGCTATATAAGAGATTTTTTATGATTTATTTTTCAATATTATTATCAATTTTATTAGAATCGCAACCTTCGGAAAGAATACTCACAAAGGTTTTAAATAAATAAAAATAAATAAATACCATGCATAGAGGCATCTTATACAGCGATGCTCAAACTTTTCGTAGGTACAACATATAGTCACTGTAAGCAAGGTTTCGGATCCTCTAGAAATTGGTGCGAATGAAAATGCAGAAAACTGATCATTTTACTCTCGTTTCAAACACACGGAGCAGCGCATTCTTAAGCTGTGAACTGTGAACCTAAAGCAAAACGACTTGCGTGTGGACTGGCCTTAAGGAACCTTTTATCAGGGAGATAAATTTCAGTTAGGAGAAAACTAATTAAAATATGTGATAGCGGTGCTTCTCGATATATTGAGCCGATATGTTTCAAGTTCTAGACATTTGTTTTTGAAATTTTTAGTTATATTATTTTTCGTAAGTCGTCAGTATAAAAACCTTGCAAGTGACTTCTGTTTCCTTCAACGAATGACCCAAATTTGTTATTGCATCCAAAATCACCACTTCATTGTTTCGATGTATAATACGGAATTATATATAGTTTCGTAGTCGAAGCACTAAAAATAGACTTCAGTCAGGCTTTGAACGGAACTTATAAAAAATGATCGTTTTGAAATGGTAAAATTACTCGCTGATTATTTCACTGAACCCTCTACACCCGTCAGCCCACACTCATGTAAAAAGGAAAAGATCAATATACTGTATATAAGGATTTTGCTTCTTGCTTTTAACGCCTAAGTCAAAATTTTTTTTTTGTAGCCAAAACGTGAAGAAAAGAAACTATTATCTGCAATGAAACCCAAAAAATAGCATAGCTATTGTTTTACTCGCTATCGCTTATAAGAATAAGCTTTGTTTTTATACCTAAATCGTGAAGAAAGGAAACTATTCTCTGCAGGGAAGCTCCAAAAATTGCACACGTTTTGCCTACTTGCGATCGCTCGTTTGCTGAAAAGAAAGGCCTGTCGTATTTCTAAAGAGTCGGCTAGGCTGGCGCTCCTGGAGAGACACTTTTGAATAATGCAAGGAGCTGCTTTCCTTAACACTGACCGACCGCTGCTCGCGAAATTAGACTCGTAAGTGCAGCACTGGGAAGAGTGTAAGGAGTGCTTTGATAGTGCCTGTTGCAATCCATGCAGAACACTGCTGGATGTAGCAGATTAGATTAGATGAAACGATTCGTTGACGCGTAAGTTCAACGCTGGGAAGAGTGTAAGGAGTGTTTTGATGGTGCCAGTTGAAATCCATATAGAACACTGCTGAATGTAACAAATTGGATTAGATTAGAAGATTCGTCAACTCGTAAATGTAGTGCTGGGAAGTGTGCAACGAGTGCTTTGAGGGTGCCCGTTGAATTCCATGCAGAACACTACTGGATGTAAAATGTTGGTTTAGAATAGACGATTCGTCAACTCCTAAAAGCAGCCCTGGGAAGAGTGTAAGGTAATAATAGGACTAAGCCTCCCTGGACACAACTCGGCGTATCAAAATCGGAGGAAGGAAAGAAGGGCATCATTTGAAGAGGGTGTTCCCACAGTGGGTCGACGCACATGAGTACAACTGGCGGAAAGGAGAGTAACAATAGTATACAAAGATCGGCAGCAGAAGTAGAAAAAGGAGGAAACTGAGTGGCCACGAAGAAAAGAAGTCTCGGAAGCCCAACAAAGACTAAGATGATAGCTATATTACATGGGATTTTCCTAGTCTCAGTTCCCCGTACCACACGATGTGCTCAGCGTACTCCAATGAATCATCTATGTCGCTGCAAGGTTTAACGGAAGGTGTACCGTATTCAAAATATGGAGAATGTCGAGTAAAAAGTTCGGTCAGGCAAGCAAATTCTCCTTAATAGTTTACTATACTTTCCCAATACACTGACAGCCGATAGGTAATGCGTGTAGATTAGTTATATAAACCGGAATCGTCAACTCGTCACCGGCGAAGTTCGGTTCGTTTAACCCAGTAATTCCCTAGGGAAATAATTTGAAACACACAACCCCCCCCCCCTCCCCACATATCATCAAAATGGCCCTTACTCGGTAGGATAGAAAGTGGTAAGCTACAGTATAGTTCTGTAGATTATTATAACGCCAAACGTATGTAATACCGTATAGAACGAAGTACAACACCATATGACAAACATATAATTACTCGCGTAATATACCTGCTAATCACGCACAATAAATTTTTACACTAAACTGCCCTGAATCTGTTTTTGACGTGTCTCAAATGACTGCTTACACTGAATTGTAGTATTGATACCGGGAGCATTTTGGTAAATTTTTGGTCGATACAACCAGACACTAGCCGCTGGGATGCTGAGATGTGCACGTGGGAACCAGACGACCGACTTCTGAACCAACCAACAATACGTAGCCCTGAAAGGTTCGCTCAGTAGTTTTGTGTCAATGTACTTCTTGAATGTTGACACTTTCCGGGGCGGTGAACAAGCTTTCGTAACAATGCAATGATGCTAGTAACTATACATGGCTAACTGACCAGTAAAGAGTTGAAACTTATTGTCATGTAGAAACTTGACTTTTCAAATTTTCAAACGAACTGCGCACACGTCGGTGAACTAATATTTGAATTAATATTAACATTATCAAGACTCGAGATGCTCACCAAATGAAATTTGTTGAGAAAATTCTTTTGTTGTCGGATACTTGAGAGATCGCATATCTCAAAGACGCAAAATAAAAATAACTGGTAGAAAATTTCGGACTGGAGCTGGCAGTCTCGCAGCATCTCACAGCAGATTCAGCAGCCGTAATCAAATCGTCGAGGTCTTAAAAGGGGCTGCTGATGAAACAATCCGGTTAGCTGGAAAAGTCGGGCGTTTTGTGAATAGACGGAAAAGAAAAATGGTGCTGTATGCCAGCGCAGGCCGTATTCAAAGTCATGCTACTGTAGTAAAGATCGGTAGAGAAGAAGAAGAAAAGGCAGAAGTGGTTTAAACCAAATTACAGGCCGTAAGCCAGACACAAAGAACAGCATATCGTCGGTAAATGATGCGCTTAATCCCGGAGGGCATTCATTTAACCACTTAACTTTGTTACGCTCCAGAAAAGACATACGCAAACGTCGGTCCGTACGGATAGCCCCTAGCTGCCCTCATCGACTGTGCCATTTTTTTGTCATCAGTAACGGTTTAGTTGACGGGAGGGAGTAATTTCTAGCGGACGGGGGGGGGGGGTGAAATGTTACATAATTAATTATTAATGTTCATTTTTATCACAGTCTTAGTTATGCAATCATTTGCAGCTTAGGCTATACTGTATAATGTATAGGAGTAATCCGGCTCTTAAAACATACATATTGATAGAGGAGGATAAGATTAATTTTCAATTTCGTCCCGTTGCTCTCGTAACTCAATGAAACACAATATTGGAGCTTAAACCTGGTTCTACTAATAACACTAATGACACCAGAGCACTCTAAAAGCGCATACCTGCGCCAAGCAAGGCTATGTTAGCGAAAAATTCAAATTGGTCCTACAACTAGGATTTCCTTTTTATCATCACCAAAATTTGATCATTTGTACCTCATAACAGGAATAACAGCTTCTGTATTTTTCAAGAAGATCCGTCTGGAACTTTTTGAGTTACGTTCTGACAAAAATTTTCACAAACATTAGTCAAACATAGAAACGGACCAACCGATCATCACCCAAAATTTGGTCGTTGGTGTCTTTGAATATTAATTTTCTAACAGTTTCAGCGAATTTTATGAGAACGTATTGATAACTTTTTGAGTTATACTTCCGACAAATATTTTCGTAAACATAAATTAAACTCACCAACGGACAAACAGTTCATCGCCAAAATTGGTCCTTTGGGTCGTTTAGTATGTTCTACAATTCCTACAAATTTCATGAAGATTCGTCCATAACTTTTTGAGTGCGGTATCAACAAACATAAAAAACAAACGCCGAAACTGATAAAAAAAATCGGTCATTTTCTGTTAGTAATAACCCCATCAATTTCTGTAAATTTCATTAAGTTCGGTCCATAACTGCCATGCTGCCATAAAAAAAAGAGGCAGACTAAACAAACGGTTGAACGGATCTTCACCAAAAGTTTCATCTGTTCCTACTATCATACAAAACAATCCCTGTAAATTTCGTTAAGATCCGTCAATAGCTGTTTGCGTTGTCTTGGTGACTGATCAATTACAAATTCGACAAAAACATAACCGCCTTGGCGGGGGTGATGATGCGATGCAATCTTCACTAGCACCGCAGACAACTGCCGCTTACACTTGCCAGCAGTCCTCTTAACTGTTGATTTACGGGTGGCAGACAAACTCTTTCCTACGAATAGCACTACGGAGGCAACTAGACGTTGACACTCAGTGAAGGGTTAACAAGAATACCGCTCCTGCAATAATGTAGCAACATAGGATTCAAAGAATTCTAGTCCACAAAATTAATTATAACTGTGCGACATATCAAATGGGTGGTACCGTCGAGTTCTTCACTACCTTACTCAAGCGATACTGTTTTACGACCTACAATATTTTTCTCCCATAGTAACGCAGTAGGCGTATAAAGTAGAATATTCAACGAAGAAAACCTTACCATTGCGGTAGAAAAATGTAAAAAAACGTTTTGATTATTTGGTGCTTAGAATGATTAAATTTTAATGCGATGAATTAGTTTCAGAGGTGAGTAAAGCGTAACTAACAATATATCTCTGAGTTAAGATCTACCGTGCGAGTTTATAGGCATCTATTCAAGACAGATCGACGAAAAAATAGAGATAAAGTCTAATACTGCTTGTTTAACAAAAAGAGGAACCCGTATAAGAATACCTTGTTAGTTGTCATTGATGGCAACAGCAAATCGGCAGAAGAAAAAGATTAAAAAAATTCATCACTAAGAACCCGACGAACTAGAAAACAATGTAAAGTGGATTTATTAAATGATACCTACAATTCCTGTTGGTAAGTTTCAACCAAATTACAAATCAAATGTATTAAAAAAACATTAAATTTGTTTCTAGTACCCAGTGCCCGATTCCAGATAGAAGCAGAGCATTCCAGCTTTCAAAATCTGTTGACTTTTTCGCTGGATGGACTAATCTCTTCAGTCAATAACGTTCCTAATTATGTATCTAATACACCTACACACAATCCCATAATGTAAGGATTACGTAATATTTATTGTCTCACAAGTGGACCCGTGCGTGAAAAACTTCACGCAGTAATGGACTTGTTTGCTTTCCTCTCTGACTTGCAATTTTCACATTTTTCCGCTCACTCTTATTAACAGCTCTTATTCCCGTCTGTAATATTTCTGTTTCAAGTCTTTCTTGTCACTGTGTCGCATAGGCGCTTCATCTCCCTCCATTGCATGGTAGCACGTCTTCGTTCTTGAGGCTGTCGTAGTCTCGTTCTTCTTTTACGTTCCATATATCCTTTTCTTAATTAAACGTGCGTCTTTCAAAACAAAATCTTTAATAAAATTCTGCAATAAGCATGAATGGAACTCAAGTCAGATTATTTATGCAATGTTAGTGCACCGTAGCCATAATACCGTCTTTCATACTTAATACCTGCTTCTTTGAAGTGCTAAAATTATGGCCGCTGAAGCGAAATCTGCTCTCTCAGGGAAATGCAGTAAGCTAGAAGAAATAATTGTCTACTAGCCGTGATATAATTGTCTACTGCCCGTCGTGAGTGATCCGTTGATCATCTACCGTATTTATACGTTATGACCGGAGAGAAAAAAAATATAGAATCTGACTCAGAAGTTACATACCATATATTGTTCAGATTTCAAGATGTATTTCAAGCAAAAAGTGCATTCAGATAAAGGGAAAAGGATTCAACCATAGCCATCTTCTGCAACCTGGTCATCGATCTAGACAAAATTTGCAACCTGGCCTATTTTCCGCCTATATCTTTAACAGCGGACACGAAATAAATAAATATGTAAATAAAAACACCAAGCGTTTTATTGTATTAGGATTAACTGAGTAGGGTGTGCAGACTAGAGGTGACACACTCAACTTATCAATTTCAGACGTCAGACCCGCAGTAGCAGGTTTTGAAAGGTTCTGACATTGACTCTCAAGGCCGCAGGTTCAAACCTCCCCACAAAGGAGGCAAGTTCTTCGCTGATCTCGACGTGATCAGTCAGCATCCGGTCTGCGTTCTGCCGTGGGTTTACTGACCTTTACCAGCAATGGGGAGGGTCAGGGGTGCAGATTGTCGCATGGAGCCTTCCGCCACAGGCGCCATAGCTCTAGATGATCTGTGGCCGACTACAGCCTTATACTTCTCTGGGACCTGTTGGCCTATATCTGCAGCACAAACCAGTGCGTGTGGGTTTCCCAGTTGGGGGTGCGGTCAAGTTGACCTTACACCTTTACCTTCTCAAAAGATAACTCGCAAGTTGAGCTCACCAAGAGTGAAGAATTACTCTAGTAATTTAGGAGCCTAGGTTACATTCACTGCTCGTCTAAGTCAAAGCTTTCAGTTTTGAGGTCACTGTTTTCGCCCACTTCGAAACTGGAGACTTTTGCAGTAAAAAGTACAAAATAAAATATCTTCTGCACCTCATATTGAGAGTTTACCACTGTGTAAAAGACCATTTTTGTTCACTTAGCAATTAGATGCTGCTGCAGTAAGTAGTAAAGCATAAAGTAATGCTTACTTCTCCATGCCAAAGTTTATCGGTTATTATGACAGGATTCTTGTTGCCGTACAAATATGGCATCACTGCTGTAAACTGAACGCAGGAAAATATTTGCTGTCATAAGCGCGCCCATTCTCAGGCCACAGTAATTTTCCTCTCTCCAGAATAGGACAATAATACATGAGGAAATTTATGTTCCAACTCCAGCGTGTACGGCAGCCCTGCATGCACTAAAGTCTCGGTCGTCTATATCCCGAAAATTGAACCACAACTCGGCGCCGTAAATATAGACTCTCTGCTCCGTATAATGCACCGACGCCCCCCTGGTCTACAATCGATCAAGACAGTTTCTGCTTGTGTGCAGGTGTCACTCAACCCGAAATCAAATAACGAAACACTTAGTTAAACTCTCTGAATGAGAATAAACATCAGGCGTAGAAAACGTCATGACTTTTATCTTGTAGAAAAGGCCCTTCGTTTGATCGAAGAAAGCTAGTAAGCAGGGACATGAACAACTAATCTCCACAAAACCGCACGCTGTCAACAAGCATGAACCAACAACGCAAATCACAAACACAGGCATGTACATCACAATCTCCACACTCATATATGCAACATAAGTTCCATGCACAACTACAGCCCTGAGGAACACTGTTGCGGGAAGAACGGGCAGCAGTAATTTTTCCCTGATAAGTTGACCTATTCAGGGTTTCCGGGAGCCAACAACACAGTTACAGGGGTAATGAATGGTGGTATCCTTAAGATAAATTTTAAAACCAATATTCGTTAGAAATAAACTACTTTTTATAAAAGTCCATGCAAGCACAAAATTACACGTGGTACACCGTTGCCATCTCACAGACGGTATTGCACTGGAACAGTGAATACTGTTAATTAGTAATGGGTCGGAAGTCCTTTTCGGGACATCCGCGGATGCGGATGCAATTGCGGGTGCTGCCATCTTGACATCCGCGGATGCAGATGCGGATGTCGAAAAAGGCGTGGATGTTTCGCTGATGCGGATGCGAATATTCGCCCCACCACAAACACACTCACCCCCTCTCACGGCGGCAGTGCATACAACACTTGGGGGGAAAACTTAGATGGTGCTTTGTTGACAGGGACAGCGCTTGCACACATTTCAATAAAAAAGAGAATTTGTAATTTTCAGCACTATGGATGAGCTTAGTGTACAGTGATAAACCTGCGCATCCGCGCCTTCTTTGCTGCGGATTTTACAGTTCTGAGTCTGCAGATGCTACCATCTTAGCATCCACAGACGCAAATGCGGATGTCAAAAAAGACGCGGATGCTCCGCGGTTGCGGCTGCGATTATTCGCCCCATCACTACTGTTAATAAACACGTGTGACGTTTAACTGCTACTGAGGTGGGATAGGAAAGAATGGACGTGTCAATGCTCTACGTGACTCCCGTGTCACCGGCTCTGCCGCACATTCAATTTCCGGCCACTCCGTTTCTGCCAAGTCCTTCACTACCGCGACGCGTTCTGCGACTGGTGCGACAGGCGCGGTCATATCGAGGACACCTGCTGGACTACGAAGGGCCTTTATGAGGCTTGCGGAAGTCCTCGGCATCCTAAGGAAGCCTGTCTACGGCAGTGTCTACCTAGACCAACGAGTCCTAAGAGGTTCTTGGTGACGGGCCGCACCTGGGTGAGGACTGCACCCGCAATACCCCGGCGGCAAACCCATGAGGCCCGAACGCACGGAGCGGCGTTTGGGACCGATTGTGAAGAGCTCCTCTGAAGCTATTATCGTGACTCCCCGCTAGAACACAAGATCCGTAAACACAGGCATAAGCAACGCCAGAGTGATCATGGTAGGCATGAAAAGACATGATTCACAATCGTACGCGTGAACAACACCAGATCAAGTAACCCAGACAAAAAAAAAAAAAAAACACCAGTTGAAAGATCCAGGCATGCAATCACCGAACCCAATTTTTTTTAGTGATCTGTTACTCCACCGCAGCCACAACTAGGCATTCCAGCAGTGAATTTCATTCAGTTAATATGTTGTTCGATATGAATATATCTCGGCATTTCAACCAGAAACTTTCAATTAAGCACGTGCGCTAGCTACTGGACTTGAAAATAAGGCGGAAAGCATCTCTAAGAGACGAAAAAGAAAAGAGAAGAAAGAAACGCCCATCCATGCAGAGAGGCCATTTCGTCCCTCCTACCCTCCCCATGGGAGCAGGTAGGAGTCCCGTGCCGTGGGTCGCTTACCACCATTCGGCGGGACACTTTGTGCAGACGAAGAGAAAGTGTAGAGAACCTACCTAACCTAACAAATTAACTTTTTTAGCAGGAACTGCGGCCAGCTCAGCTGCAACATTCCCTGTGGAGAAGGGACTCGGAAAGCCCTTGGGTGAGTGATGCCCGTATAGAAGTGTTGAATGATTATCGTTACAATGTCTTTATTTATCCATATTTTTAATTAATATTCCTATATCGCCAGACCTTAATCCCCTTGGTTTCAACATTAGGTTCATAGTGCAGAACAAGGTCTCAGCTTTCTATCACAAAAATGTGGAGGCTTTGAAGGCAACACTTTGAAGGAATGGGCAGAAATTCCACAAGCTATCGTTTGCTACTCTTCGTGCACAGCGTTCTCCAAGCGCTTGCAGCAGATTATCGAGGCTGACGGGAGGCATATTGAATAAATTATAGATATTCGATAAGAATAGTTAAACATGTTTATTTTTTGTTCGATTAGTATCTTTCCATTTATTTATAAATGTGGGCAAAAAAAATGAAACGATCATTTTTGAACATACTCTATATTCTGACAGGGATAGGGCGCGCTAGAATATGACCCCTGAGAGCACCGGACCCAAGCCTTCCCCTCCCCCCACTCGAAAAAACACAAGGCTGTCACACACTCAGACTTGACACCATAAAACGCAGTCACAAGCCGGTGCATAAAAATACAAGCCACAGTCACAAATCCAGACACAAAAACAACAGACGGTCACAAACCGACACCTAAAAACACAAAGCTCAGGTATGAAAATAAAATATCTACAAACTCGGCCATAAACAAACAAGTCTAAGGCACAAACTCGGGCATAGTAATACAAGAGCCATAAAGCCAGGCATGAATACACAAGGTTTCTAAACTCAAGCCCGCATATACATGGTCAACAAACCTAGGCACAAAGCCTTAAGGCTCAGTCACAAGCCCAGTTATAAACACCAGATCCGCAGTCCCAGTTACAACACCAAATCCTATAACCCAGCCGTAAGAACACACGGTCCCACCAACCCAACCATAACACCTAAAAGCACCCGCTACTCCGTTATTCTCCCAGCAGCGCTATAACTTTATCTGATCAAAACTTCGCTGCATTATCCGCACTTCTGGAAGAAAGTTTTCCTCCGCAAGATCATGTCGCCGATGCACTAAGGGCGAACGAAGGCAAAACTAAACTCCAAAAGCCCTGCTGCTTATTTAAATTGATGGAGCGCGTATAAGCGACACGGAGGAGCTACAATGGGCCGACAAGGCGCAATGGGTTGGGAAGTGAATTTTACCTTTTGAATTGGTTTCTCTAGGCAGTTTGGTCCCGGGACAGCACATGGCCGAGCTCAAAGTGTCACTGACAGTTAAAATTGGTTACGCTACGTTATGGCGGGTGCACACGAACGCAACAGTTGCTCAGTACGTCACTCAACTTTTCACTTTGGATGACCCGTTGCCGTGACTACTATTTACGGTGTTTGTATGTCAAGGTAAAACTATGCGTTATTGTAACTTTAAACCAACTCAAAAATAGGAGGCATACTCAGAGCTTGACCGTTGCTTCTTGTACACCGTAGAAACTTTAAGAAACGACAACTATTTTCGAAAGTGAACTCAGTGGTAGACCCCCCCCCGAGCAAGCCAACGCCTCTTTTGCGGCAATATAATTGGCTGCTGAACTGTGTGGAGGCGCAAATATTACGGTAGTGTGCAACCGCCATTAGCAGAGTAAGCATAAGCGCCTAAAACTTCTTTTAGGAACGATCAAAGTCCCAATGGTGCTGACTCAACTAATAGACACGAATATTATACCTGCGTCCCATGCCATGCCAATACCAACAGTGACGAATGCGACGTGACAATAATTTCAATTCCTGTGCCGGCACGAGCCTGAGAACTAAATTTTGCAGTCGGTTTTGGTGTTTGTTGATAATTTTGGACAAGTCGAAACAATGTATAATTTGACGTTCCCCAGCTTTCAAAAACTTAAAAGCGAATTTTACTACCTAGGTACTTACATTTGCTTTCAACGACCACTTTGCACGAGACGAAGCAACTTCAATTTTACATTCCTTCTTCCACGAACTGATGAAGTGAATTTTACAGCAAGCATCGTCTTGAAACCGCAATTTTGTATGAGAATTAGTTTAACTTTCTTCTAGTATTTATATTAAGAGAAGAGAAAAGAATATTGCAGCACTCGCTGCTCTTCACCAATAATTTCGAGAACTAGATATTTAAAATCTTATAGGTTACAATGAAAGATGCAATGACTGTTGCAGCGGCACTGCGATTCATCGCTTATTTCGGATGAGATGAAAACAATTTTCGCATTCTCTTAGACGCAAACACGAAAAATGAAGGTTTGAATGCAACAGTATTTGCAAACTATGGATACTACAATATTTGCTCGTCTCCAAATATAATTTTGAAAGGATTAATGTTCAGGTGCTGCTGTTCGTCTATTTTGACTGTCACAAAGATAACTCTATGAGTAATGGACGGATTTTAATTAAAATTTTACAGCGATTGTTAGGTACGTTAGGAGGAACAGATGATTAACTTTTACTGATGGCCGGTCCAATCGTTTGTGTTCCACCTTATTTTTTTTTTTTTTTTTTTTTTAAATAACCCAAACAATTATGAAAACTTCTTCATGAAATTGCAGAAATTGTTGAAAATATCACGGAGAGCAACTGACCAAAATTTTTATGATGATCAATCACTCCGTTTGTCTCTAGTTTTTTATGTTTGTCAGTAAAACAACCGCAAAAAATTATGAAGAATTTTTCATCAAATTGTCAGGAACTGGTAGAAATATGAGACAAACGTATAAATCGATGAAATAATTCAAAATAAGCAAGCAAAAATGTAAAGAATAATGCATTAATGAAAACAAAAATAGGAAAGAAATACCTCTTGTAGTATTTTGGTGAACGTACTTGACATTAACCTGAAGTATTGCATCTTGATGCTATATACCTGCATCTGTAAGAGCTCGTCATTCCATCAATACTAGTTTAAAAGTTTATTTTGACTGTGCCTGAATTTTTTTCCCCATTTGCTTTCCAAGTTCTCCATAAATTGTACTAGCATCTCTTATGTAAATCAGCATCAGAAGTCAATGGCTACTAGCATCTCTTATATGTAAATCAGCGTCAGAAGTCAATGGCTACTAGCATCTCTACTGTAAATCAGCGGCAAAAGTCAATAGTTTCCTTTCACTTGCAGAGAGCTATCGCCTTCATTGAGATCACTGCGTAGGGGTCGAGTCTTTTGCATTACAATAATGAACGTGTTCAGTGACAGCATGATGCTCGCTCTCTCCAGCATCACCGGCTTGCAAGCGATAATCTTCAGTATAATTGTCTTCGAAGACCAGAAGCGCATCACATGTCAATTATTCATTGACATCGCACTGTCAAGTTTTCTAACGTCCCATACAAAACGTCAAATCCCGCTCCGGTATTTTCAACTCATGCTTCGATGAGCTGTGTTCCTTCCGCCATATGGGTTATATTGATAATAGCAGAAGTAGGGCACTTCCAAGCCCTTCTGTCCGGTACAGAGTTTCAAGGTTTAATTACTAAAGACCGTAGTAGCTATAATTTATTTTGTTGAATTTCTTCCAAAAACAGTCCATGCTGATATCCCTTTCTGGAAGTGCTTCAAAATCTTGTTCCATTTCGTCGTGCACAGAGTGGGCATGGGAGGTAGAAGATACCCTGATCCATTGGTTGAGAGTAACAAGTCTGCATTACTGTTCATATTTTCCGATGACTTCGCTTCATAGCGAAAAAATCATGTTTCTTCTTTTCAAGATGTTCCCACTCGTGCCCCCCTCCCCCCAAAAAAAACATATATTTGAGTAGTTTATGCCTCCGTTTCTACTACAAAGGCAATCTGGCAGCGGAAGAAATATAGCATGATATATTTCTGCACGGAAGAGAGATGTTCTAGGATAGATACTAGTACAATCTCAGGAAAACTCTTTCTAAGGAAGGTATAGTATGTCATAAGAAAAGTGGAACAAATGCACGACAGCGTTCTCCAACAGGATCGATGCGCAAGGGAACAAGTCAACAAAGAAGAGGAAAAACAAAAAAAAAGTAAGATTAGTAATCGTATGAAACAGGAAGGAAGCAAAGTTGGCGGGAAAGAAAGACATCCCGAAAGCCTAGCTAAAGTTAAGGTAAATGATAGGGACCTTCACAGGCACTACACTAGTGGTCGTCGCCATCATTAAATGGTGGAAAAAAATCATTAGGCTAGCTGAAAGAAACCCGAAATTTCTTCGCTAGTCTTCGTGGTTCTGTCCTGAAGACTATTTCCAGTTGTTCCTTTTTATGATTTACTCAACTTGCACATAATGAGCTCATACACAATGATAAAAATTTGCTCCAAGAAGGAAGTAAAATTAAGTATCTGTTCTACCTTTAAAATACTTCCAGACGTCTTCAATACCTAGTGTTTTATTTTCAACAAAGCAGTGCCCCTCCTTCTTGCCGTTTCTCCAGTGAATAACTTGTACTCTGTATTATTTGGGGTTGGAGAAATGAGCGTGCCAGTTGGCCACCAAATAAAAATGTACACTGGTATGTTAGGCCGGAATTATACAACCCTTCCTTTCAATTGATTGCATCTATCGCAGCGCAACATATATTTCAAATATTTCTACCTTAATGAAGTGAGAATCATAGTTTAACAATGCTTACTAATTTGCAACGAAAATCTGTATTAATGAGGAGCAGCAAATAGTGTGAGCTTAAGTTCTCAACTTTTACGAGCACCAAACAGTTCGAATGATAACTTGATGTTTTAGCAGCACTGCGGCCTGTAAGATTCCCGCCTTGGCAAAACTTTCATCCAGGTACTAGACGACCCGTGACCCGTTGGGTCGTCATCACGATCGTCTTGTCTGTCTTTCGTGCCCATTTTGCTTCTTTCTCACCTGTAACTCATGCTGATCCTTCTTCCATCTGTTCCTCTCCTTCTTCTTTCCCGACTTGCTGTTCCCATGCGCGTTGATCCTGTGTGGGAACACCCTCTTGCATGGGTTCCACGTGTCTATCATCACACTGCGTGTCCCATCATTCTTGCTCTGTGACATCGCCTGTGTTGTGGAAACGGAGACCTCAACTTTTTAATACAATAATAGTCACGATCGTCTGTGCTTACTCATTTAGCTGGTCGTAAACTACACGCTATTCGGCCGCTATTCGGGGCAGGTTCCACGTGCGTATCACAGATACAATCGAATTAAAGGGCTAATCAATGACAGAGACGATAGGGTAGAGTAGTGAGTAGATCCATCGAATTTCTTCCTTATCTAAAAGTGAAGAAGNATGTGTCAAACAAGATCACAAGACACAAGTAAATGAACAAGCAAGACACAAGTAAATAAACAAGCTAGACCGGTTCACAGACTTTTAGTATAATAAGGTAGGTAGATGACAATGGACTTTTTCTCTTACAGGTAGTAACAACTAAGTGTTTTTTTAATGAACTATTGGTTTTCTTGAAAGTTGCAACAGATCTGACGTGCGTTTATGTGACATTTTGCTCAACTTGCAAGTTAGTAATAATGAAGTAATATCACCAATTTTAGCTTTTCCGGTTGGTTTTGAGCAAGAAGAATTTTCGGAGTGAACGATTACTCCTCCAAATCATCCTATCCCTTTAAAACAAACAGATCAAACGTTAAATTCTTTCGAGCTAGGAAAAATTTTGAGAAAAAAAACAATAACAGCTGATATTTCTTAAAACTTCAGAATGGAGAATACACACGTGCACGCCTTTCTCGCCAGTCTTCATTTACTGGTTTCGCCAAGAATCTAAGTTAATGCCTGCGTAAGAGAGTGAACCCCTTTTCTTTTCGTAGACAATGCAACGAGTGTAACAGCCTCTGGAGCTCTTCAGGAGCCGCGAAATACTGCAAGCAGTGATCGTAAACTCGCGACTTTATCGTCAACGAGGCTAACTTGAGCTCAGCGAAACCGACGGGTGATGCTAAAGAGTACGGAGCTTGGCCGTCGTAGCTCTCATCCTGGTGTTGGAACAGGTGGTAAACTTAGCTTGGAACGCAGGCGACACCAAGTAAACTTGTTGTTGGCTGCCTCGGAAACACTCGGAGCTATTCGGCGATACAATATTGGAACGAGAAGAAACCGACGGGTTTGGATGGTCAGCGCTTTCGTTCTGGTATTGGAACAGTTGTTGGTTGGCTACCTTGGAAACAAGCGCAGGTACTTTAAAATGCAGTACCAGGTGTAAAAGAGACCAAGTTGTGTGAACAGTCAAGAGGAAGAGGAAAAACAGAATAAAGCATGAGCAAGTAGGAGTATGAAATCGGGAAGGAAGCAAAGTGGGCACGAAAGAGAGAAGTCCCGAAGGCCTAGCTAATGGCTGAGGTAACCATAAGACCATAAACTGGTGAGTTACATCACCTCGTAGGTGATTAAATCGAGTACAGTTGGCCCTCATCATATCCTTGACTGTCCTTTGAGTTCTGTTTTCAATCGTGTTTCGTGAAGATCCACAGAGAATTAAAAATGAAAGAAACGAAATTTTAAATGAACGTTCATCTCGCACTTTATCACGGACGATGCTTTATTAATGTAGGTTGAACAAACTAAGTCTGATAAAGCGTAGACGTGGGTTAGTACGCCTCTTGACAGTAAACAATAGTGTTGTCGGAATGAGGGCACTAATTGAATCCAAGGCGCTAATATCGATCGAATACTAGAAACTAAAAATCTTGAGCGTATATCGAATACTCTTTAACAGATGCCCGACAAGGAAAGAGGAGTGCCTGCATCAGGTTAGAATGAGAACACCACCAAACGAACTGTTCGACTGAAATAGAAATGCTACTGATGTTTCAGAAAATAATCCTTTTTCTGTCGAAGAAAAACTAAACCTTCTAGTCAAATTATTGTGGGTCACACCGCCCAACACTTATGGGTTATGGGAACTTCACCTCCAGCAGCGACCGAACCACTGGTGAGATTTCTTTCAGAGCAACAAGCACTAAAGGATGATATCATTTTTACAATATTAAGGATTGTGGAAGTGTGGCAAATCTTTCTCAATATTATTATTATTATACTCATAGTTTTACCACCGTATCCACTCGATTAGTCGGTCGTTCTACATAGCTCGGTGAGAATGTCCTGCCGGAAAATCTCGATTGTCTCAGTGCGCTACTACTGGCGAGGAAAAATCGCAAAGAACAGAAGAAGGAGACTCAGGTGGACGGCTCCTTTCGAGGCCCTCCAAACGAAAGAGAGTACAAGAGTCCCACGCACTAGGTCGGCTTTCTCGATCGCCAGCCCACCTCGCGAAACAGAAAGAGAAATTTAGAAAACCTAACAAACAAACCCTCCAGCAGGAACTGCGGCAAGCTGCTACATCCCCTACGGAGAAGGCATTCGGGACAGCCTTTTGGTTCGTGAGCCCCATATATATTGCGAAAAGGAAAGGACTTGTCAGAATATACCCCTGAGGGCGAGGCAAATGTTTCAAAATCTTTATTTTTTTAGGAGAGTTGGTGACAAATGTCTGTAAGAATATTTTTTCATGGTCAAGAGTCAATAGGGACAAATATTTCTGGGCAATTTATGATAAAAAACCGACAACTGTTCTTCTTAGATAATCTGCTCGGGACCAATCCCTTTTGGTCTGAATGTTCAGTGCCGAAGTTAGGCTCGTCGCATGACTGGAACAGACGCACTTATTTTTGCCATCGTGAGTGTCAGTCTAAGTGCGACCAACCCTTTGGGGCAGACAGACAAGATCACAGAGCTGGCAATCTTCGCCCCCATTGTGCTGAGCTAATGGTGTCGCCTCGCGACACAAAAGAGGGAGAGATGCTCTCGGCGAAAAAAAAAGGTCTAGTCAAGACCGAAAGCAGTAGGAATTAACGCTCCACAAGATGCCTCGATGCAATCGTTGCGAACAGACTAGTTTAGCCAATGAGGTTCGTCAATGATTTTAGTACGAATGGAATTGATAATAACTATAGGCAAATAATAGGGTTCCATGACAGAAGCGCACACGACAAATGCCCACAATGACAAAAGCGCACACGACAAATGCCCACAATGACAAAAGCGCACACGACAAATGCGCACACGACAAATGCCCACACGACAAATGCCCACACGACAAAACCGCACACGGACAAATGCGCACATTGACAAAAGCGCACACGACAAATGCTCACACAGACAAATGCGCACCTACAATTCTATTGTTTGACTGCGTAAATAAGATTTCCTGTAATTAATTTTAGTAGTGTCCAGCTTTTAGTTAACTTCTATAACTTTCATTATCTTTAGTTAACGTTTTGCCACCTATATTCAGGCTGAGCCCATTTAGAGAAGTCGCTTGGCAGCACTTCCTAGCACAAGAAAAGGCCAGTTCCCACTTGATGAGCTGGAACCCAAAAATATGACTGGCAGCCAATATAAACTCGCTTCGCTTGCAGCGCAAAATTGTGCTGGCAGCTCGTTTTTTAGGCTGGTAGCCGATCATCGACGCGCTCACAGCCAAAAGTTTCATTCCTTGCTTTGTGTTTCTTCCATTCTTCGGGTAGCAGCCAGCAAAAAAAAATCTTATTTTTGCTGGTAGCCCCATGAGTCTTGTTGAACTTCAGGTGACTAATTAAATATTACAGTGTTATTTCTCATGTAAAATGGCGCCAAAAGTGGTAGTTGACTGAAAATAATTTGAACACCTATGTGAAGAGATGGCAAAATTCATCGCGATATGGGACAAACAGCATCCTGACCACAAGAAGCCCAAGGTAATACCAGAAATGTGGGCCAACTAGTACACTAGTGATCAGTATTCTCCTCTCTCTGCCTTTCGCGCAAACAGCGGTTTCACCCGCACATTTCGTTTTTAGCGCCTTCGCCTGAGCAATAGCGTGGCAGAAGCAAGTTTCCTGGGGTTCACCATCATCCATACAGGCAACTGGGAACTGAGATGCAAGCAATGCATAACCACAACTGGCTTGCGAGCCAAGCTTGCAAGCCGATCAGGTATGCTTGCAAGGCCAGGAGACTGGCTGCCAGCCACATTTTTGGCTTCCAGCTGATCAAGTGGGAACAGGCCTTAAAGTACCGTAATCTTCACTGTTTCTAACGGTAGGAAAGGAGAGAAATGACCTGAAGAGGAGAGCAACTCCTCCTCACGGCGCAAAAGTGTAAAAACAAGCCTAACTGACAGACGATACGAAAACAAAATACATATAAAAAACAGTCCACCACTGTAGCCGCTGCTGCTGCCGATTTTACGACCATCAACGCCGAAATATTTAACCAATTAATCATTGCTTGTTATTAGGCTTTACCTTTAATTTATTAATAAAACTTCATTCTCAAACCTAAATGTGTGTGTAATATATAAACATTTAATTATCAAAACCTATATGTATACGAGTTACCAGAAAAGCACGGTACAACAATAATGACCGAAAAACAATACATGTTACGCTATAAGGGAACCGTACTGTTAAACATACATACTGTATGTATATTCATTTTACGATATTCAGTGGGAAAGCTGCCTGACTGTCGTTCAACCGAGGTTTTTATTTACGAATGCATAATGACTAAAATGCACAGTGTAACTTGGTCAGATGCGCAAAACTTTCATATCATTCAGCTTTACAGGGACATTGCAAGATTCAGCGTGTATGCAAACAGGAGATTGAGATGGATGAGCTAAGAGGGAATTAGTAAGATGCTCTTTCCAGTTTGCTCAACAACTCCACAACTGTAGGGATTAAAGGCTTGAAAAGAACAAGCTCAGACTTGAACAATAAGGTTATTGTGAAATCGCTGAGACTGGTTCCAATTTTTTTTTCTTTTTCAAAACTTTTCTCAGCGCGGTGTTTGCGAAGTATAAATCGAAATTCACATTTTAGTTTCTCAGACTATTTTCCAAAATAAGCAAAACCATATTAAACTTTGTACGCTCCTGAGGCAATTTATCACTGTTATCATTCACACTGTTTAAAAATCTTCTAACCTGGAATTCAAACAATTTGCTTGGGTAACCATTTGTCGAAATAGTTAAACCCTTCAATCGAATACACTACTTGACAGGATCAACAACACAATACATATATTTAGAATGTATGTTGGTTTTTGGCCTATTCAATTCCCCACAGCCGGCCACACGACCTCTACCGCAGGGTAATAGTTCTAGAATGTCTGGAGAAGATTCTTGCAATTCTTTGTATTCGTAGTCTTTTAATTAGCAGGGCAGCGCCATCTAGGAAGCAGTAGAACGAAAAAAAAGTAGGTGCGCATGTGTCTTGTGGGCATTTGTCGAGTGCGGTTTTGTCAATGTGCGCATTTGTCCGTGTGAGGTTTTGTCGTGTGCGCATCTGTAGTGTGGGCTTTTGTCGGGTGGGCTTTTGTCACTGTGAGCATTTGTCGTGTGCGCATATGTCCGGTCACCAAAAATAGGCATCACTCATCACTATTATACAGTGCTATTCCGACGGCGAGCGATATTCAGTGTTAACGGTAAAAGGTTAACCCTACGCTATCATGATGTATTATTTTACTAGAAGCGTTCTTTGTATTATTGTAGTCCTACAGAAAAACGAGCTTCGATACCAAGCTAGCATAATCCGGTTAAGACAGAGGGGTTACTTACGGGCTCTTTCTGGAATCTATGGCTAGACGGAGTCTGCTGCAAAAAAATTCCCCTACGAGGATTCCACCCTCGATCTGACGGATCCATGAACTTTGCCACTGTTAAAGTCAGCTCTAAGTGTCGCTCGTAAAATCTTTATTATTTATCGGATTAAGCCTCCGTTTCCACCTATAACAAAGCTGATCTAACAGAGGAAGTGACAAAGGTCATATAGCATATTGATATAACCATGGGACCCGTGTACGAAGGTGTTACCACACCGAATCAATACATACGAGAACAGTAAGTCAGCAAAGAAGAGTAAGAAGAGAATAAAGCATAATTAGGAGTAGGAAAATGGAAGGAAGCATAATGGCCGTGGGCATGAAGGAATCACGTCCCGTTGGCCAACTACGGCGACCTATAGGTTCGCCCGGGAGGGGGGTGTTGCTAATCCCAATGCATAACATGGAATGGGCACACCTAGCTAACTTAATCAAATGGCCCATCCTATGACCACTGAGGGATGTTTTTTTCTAAAAAATTAAGCGAGACAGTAAGAGGTCTATTGGAAAGATACCTAACTAAGGAAAGCCATAAGACTCAGAGTACCATGGGAAGAGTCGTTCATGACGACTGTGGAAAGTCATCGAGATCTTCCACGCAGCAAACGAGGCAAGTAAGCGCTTTTCGCTCGCCGTTAAAAAAAACAAGATTCTCCTTATCGATTTGAAGCAAGACATCAAATTGAAATTATAGTTTGGTTAGATGATATAAACACAGTGGAGCAGGCTCGTAATCTCATGTACGTAGGATTTGAGCCTCACGAAGGCTGACGAAGCTATTTAGTTTGGCGAGAACTTAAAGCTGAGTTTTGTTCTAAACAGGCAAAAAATCTTACTGTAAGGAAAAAAGTGGGTTTATCCGAAAATACTCTTATGGATCCTTGCAAACGGAGAAATTTACCACAACTGAAGAGCAAAATTTCTAAGAAATATATTGGAGCGATGAAGTGCATTCGCGACGCATTACAGTGATGGCTTTCCTGCCATTCATTCGTCGAAGCGGAGCAAAGTTATCAATACTGGAAATGCCCTGGAATGCAAAAACCATTGAGAATATTAAAACGTACTCCATAGCAATCGGAAGTATCTCGTGGTCTATTTTTCAAGAGAATTTGTACTGTTCGTTGCACAAGCTGTCTCGTGTTAATATTTGCCTGTTGTTATTTTTAGCTCGTTAGAATGCATCACGATCTATGGAGGCTTTACAATACGTTCAGTAAATAATAGCATTTGACCTACTTCAATCTAAAATTATTTTGTTAAGAGTTCACGTGATCCCAGCTAATAATTGAGTCGACTATGGAGAAAATTCCGAACAGATCTGGGCGGAAAAAACATTAATTTATTCCTTACATTCACACCTTTACATTAGGGCCCGACTGTAAATGTAGCACATCTTTCACTACCTTGAGGGTCTTCGGAAGAAGTCCAGGTGACGTTCTTCACGTCACCAAACGTGTGTGGAGCCACTCTGCTGGGTGTCTTCTATGGTGCCGCAATTTGCGACCAAAAAGAGAGCCAGCAGCGAATTATCTCCACAGTGCACGTAACCGCTGACCGCTGGTCCATCTGGTATTCCTCTTAAATGCGAATACCCCAAATTTTTTAACTCTACAATTTTGATATCAGTGGCGTTCCGAATATGCCGAGGCATTTTGGTAAACAATCTTGCTCCCCGTACAGCCAAGCTATTAGAATATTTTGTGGCCACGGCTTTTCCGCCATCTCTGCTTGGGATACGGATATCACAAGTCCTTCCAGTTCTTTCCGAGTGCCTGGCGACAATCCGCTCATTCACATTCATAGTGATACGTTCCAGAATTTTCCAAACATATCTGATTGTAAATCGTTCGAATCTGCGCTGTACTGAATACAAGTGGAGACAGCTGAGTCGTTGGTGGTAATCGTACTCCTGCATGCCTCGAAATTTGGCCGTGAACAATCGTTGGATACATTCAAGTTGTTACTAGGTATGTTAATAAATTAACAATAGTGTATATGCAAGGATAAGCGGTTTAAAGCACTTTGTTTATTCGGTAGTTGGATTAAAATAGTAGCCGTACTCTCCTAGGTTTAAAACCGCACCCACAATGAAGTGTGATCCAGGCAGTGAGGCCCAGTACGGCCGTCGTGGTGCGAACACCACGGACGACCAAGTGTCCAATGACACATTATTTGTCTCCAGTCAGCCACGTACTAGACTACATGGCAGAGAAACATGACGAAATGCATTTCAAAGAGACGAAAAAGGAATAGAGGAGAAGATTGAAGAAAGGAAGGTAAAGGTAAAGTCAACTTAGACCACACCCTCACCTGGGAAACCCACATGCACTGGTTTGTGCTGCGGGTATAGGCCCACTGGCCCCAGACGAGCAAGTGTAGTCGCAGTCGCCCTCGGG
>LQNS02277999.1:5335586-5346273 GCA_001587735.2 Parhyale hawaiensis
TTTGGCGTAGATTCTTCTCCCCCTTCTTTTTTATTTCTCCTTTCTTTTTTCTCTTTCGTCTTTCATTTTTTCTCCTCTCGTTTCTCCATTCCTCTACATCCTACTAACATAATGGCAATAGCTCTTTGGGAATGGGCCTTTTGGTTCGTCTACTGCCGCCTATCTAATCTAATCTACATACGTGGGCCTTATATGTACTTAGGCTGTATGTACAGAACAAACTCCAATTCTGTTTTCACTTCCGTAGCTTAATTTTAATTTATTCAGGTTGCGCTACCGCACTACAAGGCCTACATAGGTTCTTTCCTACATACCGTAGAAATACAAGAGGAGAAAGAACTCGTGTATCGGAAAAACACAGCCAACCTGAATAAGATGGGTAAAATTTGGCACCACGTATATGGTAGTCGTCTATGTCATCAATCAACTACTAACACATAGTAAGAGTAAGTAGGGTGGTCTCCACATAGATGTAGCAGAAAGAACACAGTGTGGAGACAACTGTGCCAAATGGGGAGGGATGGCGTGAGTCGGGTCATTATACAAGGGTTGTTGCTAAAGTGCAATTTTAAAATAAAAAGAAACAAGCATAATCTTGTACATCTTCTTTTATACTAGAGTGCCTCCATCGTAAAAAATGACAGTGACGAATTTTTGATGACCCTTCTTCGCTGATCACGCTATCGTAACTAATATGCTTCTGAAGGATTCACTACAACGGCCAACTCAAGCTGTCATGAAAGGTGATTGCTAATTGCTTCAATTCATCGAAGCAGCACACTCCTTTCTTACCGTATATGACATATGTAAGCAGTCAATCATCAATGAATCAGATTAAATTTCTTGCGGTGTATCCTGTATAGGGCGAGAAGTAACTTCAGCACAACGAAATTTTTGGAGCCGAAGCGAAAACTGCTTAGTCAGAGGATTATTGTTATAAGATTCAGTGTTTTACCACCCTAGGCGCAGCCAGGCGATTTAAGAGAGGAGCTGAACTGAAAAAATATAACATTTTTCATCATTAGGAATATTTTATCTCGGCATTCCTGCCGGGAAAACTTTGTAGGCTAAGTGCTCTACTACAGGCGGAAAAAAGGCGCAAAGAAGAGAAAAAGACACTCTAGCTAGAGGCCTTCCACACGAAAGAGAGTAGAGAAGTCCCACGAACTAGGTCGGCTAGCTCGATCGACAGCCCAGCTCGAGGAACAGAAACTGAAAAATAGAGAACCTACCAAACTTTACAAAACTATCATCGTCAGCAGAAACTGCGGCCAGATGCAACATCCCCTGCGGAAAAGACACTTGAGACCCTTATTCAAAGGAAGAAAGCATGCTGAAAGAAATAATTTTTGTGTCCACTGCACCCCAGAAAATCCCTTCGCCTGTGTTTTGTTAATCATCTATTTGTTAATCATGAAATGTACACCCAAACAGAGAAAGTACAGTTTTAATGACATGGCCGCGCTAAGAGGAGATAAAATATCTTCATTGTCTGGCTGAGCAAAAACTGCATTCAAATATAAGGATGAGTATTCCCACTTTGGCTATCTTCTGCAACCCAGTCAAATTTTCGATTGTCGATCCATGAAAATGTAACGCAGTTACAAAGTTTCATCTTAGTCTATGTTTCACCTGTCTATTTCGTTAAGAGCGTGACACGAAAGATACAATTATTGTATCTGCCCACGCTGTTAAAAATGACTTAGGAATTTGTGATTTATCACACTTTCATAACTAATCTGCTTCTAAATTGAAGCCAACACTACAATGACCAACCCAAATTAAAGAGGCCCAACTTGTAATTAAATGAAGGCAGAGCATTAATACTTCACGAAAACCTCCGTTGTCATCTTTTTTTTTTTTTTTTTACTCGTCGAAGGGCTTCTCAAATGAAAATTCAACATTCTCCAGGAAAAATTGTACGTATATATGCTTGGCGCAGGCAAGGGGCATTTCCGGTATCAGGTTTTACGTGTGCGAACACACTCGTGCAGGCAAACTCAGGCCCATAGTCGGTAATTAATTAGCTGCTCCTTGTGTTGCCCGCACTACAGATATCGCGGCTCATTCTCCTTTCTGTCCTATTCCTTCAGTGCGGTACGCGGCACAAATAAATCAAAATATTTTAGATAACATGGTCGTTCTTCTAATGGATATAAACAGATAAATATATGAATACAAAAACATACGACTGTGTTTAATTGTAAACTTCGCTAATCTACCAATGAATTCTTTTAGCCTCTTTTATATTTCGGTACTAAAAAACGCATCACCGAACGTATTGCACAGGCGATTGAAACGGCGGAGCCATTACAAATACTAATAAAAAAGAAACCTTAACACAATTGAATGTGCCCATAATGACACCTTTGGCTTGCTATAACAGATGAAGGTAAATAACGCGATTTTTATAGAAAAGTTTACGCTTGTGCCTGTACGGACAGGTAGCAAAAATCTAAATGAAACATTATGCAACACCGGGAGCCTGAAATGGTGTCAAGGAAAATCATCAATAATTGCTATAACCAGCTGTCTTAAATATCAGCAGTTCTATACGACCGAAAGCTGATCCTGGCAATGAATTCCAGACCAAAACAGATTGCACCGTCGAGTGTGGCATCCGATAGTCTCCAATATGGGCCTAGGTCGCAGCACTTATACTTTTCTCAGAAAACTTATGACACACGCAGAATGCCGAGCACGGGGTCGCCATGGTGGAACATCAACATGGCGCTTACATTTTACATTAAAACCAACCTTGATACATCCAAACTAAGAAACTGCATATTCGCAAGTGAGCAATAAAAACAGGCTTTGAGCTTATAAACATGCTTAAAAAAAATTCGCAAGTATCTAACAGAAGAGCTTGGTGTTAGTAAATGAGCTTGAGATAAAAGAGTAGCGATGAAGGAGCCCTTGTTTGCCACCATGGAGAGGCTGGGGAAGTATTTTTATAAACGAGCAGGGGAATAACTCTAATAATTGAAAATTTACACTTTAAAGCTAGTTTAACTAGAGCGCCTCGTGGCATAATACCATCACCCGCAGTGGGGGCCAAATTCAACGCAGTCATTTTTGATGGCCAGCTCATCCTAGTTCCCATATGGATGCTGCGTCCAACAAGGTAAGGGCACAGCCCCTACATAGTATGAGCTCTCTTAATAATTACATAGGAAAAATAGAACGCCTCGTGCTGTCAGACAATCTGCCGCAGTAGGGACAAATTCAACGCCGTCATTTTTGATAACCAGTTTGGCCTAGTTTTTTTAGCATGGGTCACATCTAGGTCAACCCACTAAACTCCCTATAAAAAAATTATGAACATTGCTCAACTCCTTCGATCACTTATTGGGTGGACAGACATATATAAATATACAAATATATACCTATATAGTTAAATCCTAAACGAAAACATTATCACCTCTCTCACTTCGTTCGCGGGTGATAAAAACAAATGATAGCCCGTATGCTAAATAGGGTACTAGCACTACGAAGTAGCACTACGCACTACAGGCCGTAGTGCGGCGTGGAACACTACGAGATGTAGTGGCGCCCTCCACACTTCGTTTGCAGTGCCCACCTCCACACTAGAGGTTGGTACGCTAAATATGGCTAAAAGCCTAGTGCGCACTACAAAAATCCGAAGTGTCCTACATACCGCCCTACACGACGACACTACGGCTTATTCCATAACTTCGAAAATGTTTCGAATCTTCTTTTATTTATTGTTTCTGGCGGCATTTTGAATTCCTATGCAAGAACCTTCCATGCTTCCCGCTTTTGGTCGATGTCTTTGGAAAGCATGGACTTTGAATGTACGATGGGAAATTTGCGCAAATGTATTGCAAATTTCAACTCATCATTACAATTTTCGCTAGAAATATCACAATCAGCTATTTTACATTCAGGGATCTGCTGTGAGATAAATGAGCATTACTTAAGAAATGATTACATGTCCACTTATGCTAAAACACGATATATCAATAAAAAATGGTAAAACTTTGGCAAGAGCATATTCGAAAAAAATATTTTTCAATGGCAACATTTTTATACATTCTTTTAAAAGCACAAATTGCATGACTGTTATCAAAGTGCTAAATCTCAATGCGTAGCGCGGCACTACATACAAAGTACTCGAAAGGCGAAGTACCACTCCAAAGTCTTTCTGCATACAAATCTGTAGTGCGACACTACACATAGTAGTGCTACTTCGCAGTGCTTAGTGTCTGGCACTTATTTAGCATACGAACAAGACACTTTGTAGTGCGTAGTGCTACTTTGTAGTGCTATTACCCTATTTAGCATAGGGGCCATTAGGCCGACAAGTATCACAATGGGATGGAGGCTAGTTGGCTTAGAGTTATTTTAAGAGCAAGTTTCGGCTTCTAAGAACATGGAAAAAGTAAGGAACACGTAACATGTCAAGAAAAATAAACTCAAGTACAGAACACCGTACATAATCGGAACAGAACGTGAGAGAAAAAGAGGAAGTCTGATGAAACGCTGCTGTTTGTACTGCTGGAGTTGGAAGAAAAGGAAACCGTGAACAGGCAGTGCAGATAAAAACAGAGCAGTCGCACCACACCACATTGCATTGTTGTATTTTTCTGCCAGTTTCATCATCGACAACGACAAAGCGCGTATGCTCATAATATCACCTGCGGTCGCTTTTATCTTTGGGAGATACACGCAAGCTGCGGCTGGACCCATCCCTTTATTTTGGAGCCTGTTAGGTGCCACACTCGGTGTTTTATATCTCGATCTCTGATGACATGGAATTCACTGCCAGGATCTAGATTCGGCCTTATAGATCCGTCAGCGATGAAATTAACAGCGAATGGCTGTCGAGTGTTTTTTTTCTTGGTAGCGTTCAGCAGATCCTGAGGCTGCTTAGAGCTTTATTTATCTTGGTAGTTACCATCCCTTACCACTCGGGTGTGTACTCGTAGTTTTATTATAATAACTAACTTGATTATAATAATAACAACAATAAAAATCATTTTAAGATTCGTTTCAACGATCCTCTGAATTTAATTGTTTGACATACACTGTTATATAGAAGATGATTAGAAATGACTACCGGATACATTTTTTTCCTTGAGAAACGTCACACTGTCGCGTAAATAATGCGAAACAAAAACACTGTAACAGCTATCACGAGTGCGTCAGACATGTTTACATCTCGCCTGCACAACAGTGGACACGAAGAAAACGGGAAGCTTAGCGAGAACCAGTCCCGATTGTACCTAACATTACCAAATAAACAAACTTCTTAGCCTCCGTATGGTTAGATTAAATTCAGAGGCTTTGTATCCAATTATGCTTGTTCGCTTTCTAAGGTTAGGGAGGTTAGGTCATGTTTAGCTAATGACACCACTTCTTTTAGAGGTAAGCGTAGTACGATCAATGCGCAAGGTAAGAAAAGGCTAAATGCATACAGTTTTTAGCGGTAAGCTTTAAACAAACAGTGGCGAGGTGAGAAAAGGTTAGGTGCATCAAAGACTGGTTCTCTATAAGAAGAGAATCTGAAATTCCGAAATTGGAGGTTAGAGTTGAAAATGATAGGTTTTGCTTACCTTACGTTTCATTGTTTGGGTGCTTGTATAACTCCATCGTTAAAACAAATCTTTAACTTTATTTTAAGCCGATATTGCTCAACCAAAGTACCTTTTTTTCAAGAAACTCTAAATGTACATCAGCGTTTTCAGCCTATGTTGTGAGTTGGAAATTTTTTGCAAAAGAAATAGTGTGCTCTCTGTGAGTAATTAGACTCTTGATTAAAGTTCGGACATTTCAAAGTTTCTGGAACCACGCCGTGATATTTGAATCACTCCAACGCCTTTTCTTCTTTTTCATAATGTTCTTTCATGAATTGAAAAAAGGTTTTTGCACATATGTTGCACTGAGCCACATTTCCACTGCTGTAAGTGACGACGGAATGACGTGACCATGCTTTTGAACTAGCAACTGTAAACATTTTCAGTGCAATGTTCAACATCTTTGCAAGAAATCCAGATTTCTAAATTATTGCACAATTAAGTCTTTTCGATGCATGATATATCTTCAAATTTAGCATACAATTTCAAACTTATCCATCGTGCTGCTGCTTCACGTTTCCAGTACGGTGCTGCTTCTCGTTTATATTGCGTCCATCGTTGTGCTGGCGCCATATAAGTATGGCCGACGTTAGCTCCGAAGGGCCTGTTATAGTGTTATTGTTACGCATTATTTGTGCTGCAATATGAAGTTTCCCAATGAAAAATATGTCTTTCTGCGTCATTTCTTATCATTTCCTAGAAATGTATGTCAAACCATTAAACTCAGAGGATCAATAAATCGAATCTTTACCAATAATAATAATAAATTAAAGGTCGACAAATACCAAGACGTACGGATCGAGTTATAGAGAATATGGAACATGAGGATAGATGTATAACCAATGGTAATCGGCGCTCTAGGAGCGCTCCCTAAAGTCTAGTAAATAATAATAATAAGAGGAGCTTTGTCTCTCTTTTGCAATGAAATTTATGCAATTCATTTGGTCTTAATGTTGTTTGGTAGTGAACATTGCTGCTATTTTCAGCTTAATAAGCTGTCATGTATGACAATATAATTCTACAAAGGCGTAGGAGCTTTTCTTCTCTTGAAGGCTGCAATACATAATTTGGCCCCCATTGTTAACCCAACGATTTACCAATAGCTATCACAAAATCATGATACATGTATTTGAAACGTATGATATTGATATATAAGATAGTTGAAGCCACCCTAAATCAGTACTAGACTGTTCTAAGATAGAAAAGGAAGGGACTATAGTCTCTCGATAGACACATGGAACCCATGCACGAAGGTGTTCCCACACAGGATCAACGCGCATGGGCACAGCAAGTCGGGAAAGAAGAGGAAGAACAGATGAAAGTAAGATCACTAGGAGTATGAAGTCGCAAGGAAGCAAAGTGGGCACGAAAGACACACGTTCCGAAGAACTAGCTAATAGTTAAGGTAACCTACAGGGCCCCTGTGGGCGCTGCTCCCCATAATTTAGGATGGGCGAGCCTAAAGCAGCCCATACACGTTAAAAAAAAAGGCGTCAAAATTTTGATGCCTAATTTTGATACAAAATTTTGTGCGTAATGACCCACACGCGTTTAAGCGTTTTTTTCATCAAAATGCAGTGGAGTCGAAATCTTCGACATGGATGCATCAGTGGCCATAACACTAGTTTTAGCATTGGACTCTGGTAAACCTTTTCGTAAACGTTGGAAGTGGTCAAAAGACTGGCTTTTAAAACGGGAAACCTACGGAAACGCTAACCTCCTCCAAGAATTACGGGGTAACAAACTGCAGAGGACTTCCGAAACTTCCTTCGAATGGATGCGCCATCGTTCGATGAATTACTCAGTCTTGTCGAGTCATTGATATAAGAAAAGAAGACACGGCCATGCGTCCATCCACGCATGGTGCTTCTTGAATGGGCAAGAGTCGCCTATATCATAACCTCCATTAGCCACGCATGTGATTCCCACAGGTCTTCAGTTCCGGCACTTGATTTGGCGCTTTTGTCCATTATTCGAAGTTCATTGCGAAAATTTGTTCGCAGATTTAGTTTTTCTTCAGATCTTCTAATGTGGCGGAAGTAAAATGCTCACCATATTTCTGCAGTAGAGTGTCACAGGCCTCTGCTTTCTTGGCAAGATTGCTATAATTATTCGACTCAATTCTCCACAAGGCTGGCAAGGTCTGATACACGCCTAAAACTTCAATCAAAAATTTCTCTTCAGCCTCCTGTCTCCCAGACATGGCGATCCTGTCTCCTCGGCGGTCACTTGCGAATTGAAAAGTTTGATCAAAATCTTGAGAGGAGCCCACACATTCATCAAAAATTTGAAGACTCATCAAAAAATATAAAACTGATTTGATCCATCAAAATTTTGATTCACATCTTTCTTTGACATCAAAACGTCCTACACACAGTCAAATTTTACAACAAAATTTGGATATCAAAGTTTTAACGCTTTTCTAAACGTGCATAAGCCCCTTATAAGGTAACCTAACCCCATGGCATGGCACATCGTATGCTCCCAGTGGGGTATATTTGAAATACGATGCTCAACTCTAGCCCATAAACTCAGTGTTCAGCACCTCAATTTTCTTAACTCAGATAGACCACTGTACGGAGGTATCTAAAAATATTATATTTTTCAATTCCCCTGAAGGGGCTGGGCTGAAAATAAAATAGAGTATAATTTCACAGACCGTGAAATGTGAAAGAATGCTCATAATTTGCAGCAGTCGTGCGAATCTGCCTCTTTTTTATAAGAACAAAACTCATCCACAACAAACACTTTGGTGTTAACTTCAACCCTAACGGTTGCGGCCGCTGCAGCAGAAGCGGTCGAAAATATTTTTGCTCGTTACTTCAAGTTCTCTTGAGACGCGGAACATTTATTGTAATTATTATAGAGGAGCTCCTCTTAGAGAGGTCTGCGGAAGCGGTGCAATTGTTTTCTTGGCGGGGAAAGAATGTCTTCCTTTTCTCCCGGACGTGCACTTAACAAGAAAACTGTGCGTATCCTTCATGGCTGGAGCGCATTCATTGTCTGTCTGTAACTAAAGATTCCATGTTGTCTGCTGAAACTTTCTTTCGCAGGAGAAATTTTTCTAATCCAAGTGTGAGCCTCCGTACCTGCAGTATTACCTGTTATCCCAGAGATGAAGAAAGAAGGGACACGTAGTATATCTGTTGTGCGCGATCGATGGATTTGCGGGATCGATCGCACTGCGCAAACGATCGATCGTTCAAATTTTAAAATGAAAAAAAAAAAACAGTCCTTGCCTCCCCTAACCTACCCGACATTAAACCCGAATATAGTCCAACTTACCCGAAATTACGGCCTAATACCTACAACATCCACCGCTTGCGCAGCGCGATCGATCGACTGTCCAAATCCATCGTTTGCGCAAGACATATCTACCAGCAGAAACATGGCATTCATACAGAAGTGTGTTGCTAAACTAGATAAACGCCCACAAGACAACAATCTGGAAAGGAGAACATGAACAGAATGAACTAGAATAAGCAGGAGCACGAAATAAATATGAAAGAAAGGCAAGTGAGAAGAAATTTTACATTTTTATACAGTACAATATACTGGGCTTTTTTTTAAGTACCATTGATGCGAGTTAACTTCAAAGAAAGAAATTTTGCGCGAACTGTTAGGCTCCATGGAGTTAGTGAAAGAAGTTTTTGAATATGAGAGGAGAGGAGCTAGAATATTGATATGTTGCGTTTGTGCTCAAACTGAATAACTTTTTGTACTGCAGCTTCCCTTGACGAGTCACAGTAACTGGCAAAAGTATTAGGACTTTTTTTTTAAATCTCCCAGGAAATTTCAAATTCTGAAACATAAGCAAATATAGAACAGTAAAAAATACATATATATTCAGCTTAAGAAAAAACATTTATATTACCGGCGTTAATTTCCAGGAAGATGTGTACAAAATTATTGTTTATTTTGAAGCGAAACACAA
Source organism: Parhyale hawaiensis (assembly GCA_001587735.2). Classification (NCBI taxonomy): domain Eukaryota; kingdom Metazoa; phylum Arthropoda; class Malacostraca; order Amphipoda; family Hyalidae; genus Parhyale; species Parhyale hawaiensis. Next base: position 5,345,118 of record LQNS02277999.1, read on the forward strand.
CAAACTAAATAGATTTTTGGTGCTATTTCAGTTTATACGGTATTTTCGCACTCAGTTTGGTATAATGTATTACGTATTTATTATAAGAAGATTTAAGCCTCCCTAAATAAGTACTAAGCTCTTCTAAGAGAGAAAAAGGAAGAGACATATAGTATGTCGATAGAAAAACGGGGAACCCATGCACGAAGGTGTTCCCACACAGGATCAACGCGCATGGGAACAGCAAGTCGGGAATGAAGAGGAAGAACAGAGAACAGTAAAATCAGTAGGAGTATGAAAGTGGAAAGAAGCAAAGTGGGCACGAAAGACAGACGTCCCGAAGGCCTAACTAATGGCTAAGGTAACCTACACGATCCCCCTGGGGGCGCTACTCCCCCTAACATAGGATGGGCGGACCTAACTAACCAAACCTATAGCCCATCCTATGCCCCCGGAGGGGGTCAGATTGGTATCTTAACACTGTACTGCATTTATCTGCCAGTTGTCTGACTGTGGCATACTGTATATGATAAAAGTAAACAAAAATGGTCCTGTCCCAATATAATTGTCAAGTACTTTGCATGTATACATATATATATATATTTGGTTAAACAATACGCCGTATTTGTGGTTGATAATTCTTTTATTGAATTTCTCTAGTTCGCGGATCTTGGCGATGGTGTTTTGACTGCTGGTGAGGTGGATGAGTTGAGCTAAGCTGTGATCTTGGTACAGTATGCTGCGACGCGCTTCGACCAGATCGACGGGTCATCTTCAGGCTGTAGTGGTGTTGGCAGAGGAGCTCAGCTGTAGTGAGTAGCTGGCAAGGACTAATGTCAAGCAGGATGCTACCTCTATTCATAGGCTAAGGAGCGGTGTCGAGGGCGACGGCGGTCACTGATTGGCTGGAAGGCTGAACTGGTTACCAGTGAGGGTATGCGCTGGGCCTATGGCCGAGTGATGTCTCCATGCAGCTTGAGTGTCCTACATGAGCCTGTGGTTTGATTATTGATGGCTGGTTGACGATTTTTGATGAGGAGTGATTCCATTATTGGAAGTCTGAGGTAGTCAGTGCATCGATGCAATATTGTTGTGCTTTCCACTATTTGGGCTCGGGTTAACACGGTGTTGTGATGGTTCTGTGAGTGTGATTTAGGTCCTCCTCCGGCAGAAAGAT
>LQNS02277999.1:5350938-5365537 GCA_001587735.2 Parhyale hawaiensis
TTGGACTGCACCTCCAGGGATCGAGGGCTGCCCGAGGCCTCAATTGCATTATTGGTTAAAAGAGCGAACTTGGCAGAAAAACAATGGGCAAATTATGTGCATTGTGACCGAGCAAAAGAGGGGTAATGGTTCGGCGCGGCGAAAATATTCTGCTAAACGGGCTGACTCGCTTTGGAAAAAATCGCTTGAATTAATTAAATTACGTTATAAAAAAAGATAGATTCTTCAATTCATTGGAGATAATCGGATTAGGGTAGGCTTACGCAGAAAGCGACCTTGTTTTAATTATAATGTAACTGATCGTATTTTTCAGTCATTCCTTTGGCTGCGGTGTTTCGCTCGACCACTCTGGATAGCTTTATTTTTTTTATTATTTTAGTTAAATAGCAATTGCTCGCAGCGGGTTGAAGTGTGGGCCTCGGCTCTTATTTGGGAATGAGTTTGTTTTGTACGGCCAAATATCTTCTCTAGTGTAACAAGTGATCAATTAATTATAAGGGAAGCTAACAGTAGCTTTGTTGCGGAGAGAAAAATAGCATCAATGAATGACGCAGCAAACGAGAACTGTTAGATAAAACAATTTAGCCGTTTTGGGAAAGATAACTTTTTCAAAGCAAAACTACGAGGGCGAATACAAAGTACTGCAACTGTTCACACACACACACAGCGAAACCGGTGCGCAGTAAAAAGCAACATCGGGGTTTTAACACTCTAGTTTACCTATTCGTAAGCCAACTGTCATTACCTTGCGACGCGTCGTACTGGCCTGAAGAATAGTTTCCGGGCCTAGCGATTCACAATTGTAAAATGAGAGTAAAGAAGTCCTTTCCAAACATGAGATGAAGTCACATCAGATTATTGGTGAGTTGCTGTAGGCTTATGCAGCCCCTGATTCTGAAAAGATAATAGTTTGTTGTTGTTGTTGCTGCTACTGCTAATCGTGCTTGGTTACCTCAGATTGTTTTCTGAGCAGACTCGCCTCCCTGAAGTAAAAGCTGAAACACCGAGTAACCCCTCAGATCTAAGACCTCTGCAATGTTGTGTAATACGTAGTGTCTGTCTCTTAAAAAGTGGGCGTATAATGTGGTGCCTAGAACCCTAGATAGCTGGTTCAGCGAGTGTTTCTTGTTGGTTCGAGGTTTCTCATTGTGCCTATGATCAAAGTGAGGAGATTGACTGGGATAGAGACAAACATACACGCAGAAAAGTATGTTCTTTACGATAAAAAAAACACCTGGTTTCTTATCACTAACGAAGTAATATTTTAGCTACTAAGCAATAATTATTAATCGTAAACGACACTGTTGTTCATCTGTTGTTCATCACAAACGACAATGTTCATTGACGCAAATTCAAACGATAAAGTAGTTTACAGTTAACTAATTTTGCTTCAGGGCAAACAACCATTTTTCTGTGTGTAATATCGGGTGATCAAGTTATGCAGTTTAAAGATATAGATTGGGCGGTAAATAAGCAGGTTCGGAGAACGTTTGGGCGCCAAATATACAAGTTGGGCGCTACCTACATATACACAACGACCTATGCAGGCCAGATATGCAGTCTTAAAATACTTTGAAAGCTATATATGCCAGATGTGCAGTCTGAATATATGACGGCGTTGTTAGTATGATGAGGCGAGTACTTGACTTCCCGAGTATTCACACGGTGGGTAATTGTCTCATAATGCTTAGTTTTGTAATCACTAACTCAGTCTCGCGTAAAGTTCTGTGTTGAGGGATAACAGTGTTCGGGTACTCACACTCAAATTACTTGCATTTCTCTATTATATATATATAGTCAGAGCAGTACAAATAGCGTTATGGCAGTTAAGTACACTCCTAGTACGTCTTCCGAGCGTGAATAGAGTACAAAGGGAGCTGCTCGGAGTGAGAGCTCAGTGATCATACTCGTGATAGGGTGGAATACCGGAGAGAGATGCCGCCGTGAAGCGGAAGGAATGGCTTATATACTGAAATGGATGGGTGCAACGTGCACACAGTAGGCTGACCGGGAAACCGAAACAAACTGCGGAAGCGCTGTTCATTCCAGCTTGAAGACCAAGAGTGGCAGTAGGATGAATGTGAAAGTTTGTCGACCACCCCTCCCCCTCAGCCAGAGGCTCTTGGAACCCCCAAAACCCAGCTGTGCCACCCGAGCGGAATCCGGCCACAAAGTAGAGGTAGGCGTCCACACAAGCTGGAGAGCAGTTTTGTAAATGGATATAGCAAACGATCTGAAGAAGAAAGAGAAGATCTCATGCGTGGCCTAAGGAAGTGGAGGCCACCAGCCTAAAAAAATAGATACAGTGACCTAGGTTCAGACATTAGTTGAAGCAACTTTCAGATTTCATTTGAAATGGTGGCAAAGGAGGTTTCGATTTCAAGTGGAACGGCGTTCTCTATTCTGTCTCAAAAATTTTGCACTCGTGTAGACTCTGCAGGATGGGCGCCCAAGCGCTGCCGGCCAACCAGTTGACGCAACGAGCTGAGCCTCTTAGCCAAAGTAGGGAGTAAGACGTCATGTAACCGACCGAAGACGAGACCTGGATTTATCAATACGATCTCGAAAGAAAGATCTACTCGAAACGGCGGCATTCCGGAGGTTCTTCGGGACCACTTAAATGTGAGGTTTATAACTTGAGCATGTTTTGAACATTTTCCGAGGCTGACTACATCATTGGTGAAGAAACGACCAGGGAATTACAAAATTCGCAATTTCAATGTAGAGCACAAACAAAGTCATCGACGTCAACAAAAGTGGGCTAGATTTGTGAAAACACCCCGTTCAGAAGTGCTTGTGCAATGTACGATATGTTCAGATATAATATACATCATAGTTCAATAAAGACCTTCGTTGAAAACACAGGAATTGTTAGGTATGTTAGGAGGAACAGATGATTACCTTTTAGTGAAGATCCGTCCATCCGTTTGTTTGTCTGTCCCATTTTTGTCAATACCATAACTTAAGAAGTTATCGACGGATTTTTATGAAATTCACGTGAGTTGTTAGGTTAATTACGAAGAGTAAATGACCAAATTTTTGTGATGATCTGTTCGTTCGTGTGTTTGTTGCTGTTTGATTTTGTGCTTGTTAACGCAATAACTCAAAAATTACAGAATGGATCTTTGTGAAATTTACAGGAGTTGTTAGAAATGTTAGAAGACATAAATGATTAAATTTTTGTGCAGATCGGTTGGTTTATTTGTATGTTTGACTTAGGTTTGTAATAAAGTTTGTTAGCAGCATAACGCAAAAAGTTATTAGAGGATCTTCAAGAAAATTGCAGAAAGTGTTAATTCTCTCAAAAGACACAAATTATTAGATTTTGGTGTTGCTACAAAGAGAGAAAATCATGGTCTCAGCACCAATTTGAATACTTCGTTACCGTTGAATTGCTTGGCGGAGGTATGCGCTCTCAGAAATGCTCTAGTTTGTGATGGAATGTTAGATGCAGTGTTTTGATGAAGTTTTATGGATGAATACTCGTAGCACAGATACGACCAATCAATACATAAAATTTTGTCCTATTTCTACACGTACTGTAGAAACTTGAAGTCGATTGAACGAGAACTGACAAAGATTTTACACTACAGAATATCAAATTTTTTTTAAACACCCGGTATTATTATACTACTCATTAGTTTAAGCCTCTCTAAAGGAACATAAATTAAAACACCGTGAAAGCGTATACCTCCGACAACCAAGGCAACGTTAAAAAAAATCATATTGGTTCTGAAACTATGATTTTTTCTTCATCAGTGAAGTGAATGTGAGTTATCTAAGGAACTACAATGACATCTTGAGAATATGGGGTTATGCTACGGTGATTGGAGAAATTGACCAATTGACTTTGTTGCATAGCTATCGCATCAAACAAATCAGGAAAATTATGGGCTACTGATCACTACCCATGGGTCCTGTAATCGTGCAGAAAAGACAAAAAAATCTGATTGGCCGACAAAAAATTGAAACTTATAAGATTGTGAAGGGCTAAAGTATCTGTTTATAAACTGTAGAAAAGAGAGCTTAGAAAACGTGAGCAAATACACAGGAGAACCCTGCAAGAAGTACAGTCGTACCTCGAAGTATTTTGCAGGACAAGTGCGAATTCTTTGCTGGCAGAATAAACGCGAAATTCACAGGTACTAAGAGAGGTTGAAGTAGGTGTAAGGTAGACGGACTGCGTAACGGTAGACAGGTTTAGGCGGCGGACGTTACTGTAGTTTAGACGGGGTGGGTTAAGTTAGAAGCGCTGCCTCAGGTCAAACTAAAGTAAGTGACAACACTAACTAATCACGGGTCCCGCTAGTTGTTATTATTAAAGTGGGATGGGTTACTAGTGCCACATGAATCACGCCCGCCTCGTGCCGAAAAAAAATATAAAAAAAAGAAGAAAGAAACATTAATGCTGATGATAACCGGGTAACCGGAAAAAAGCCCCGGTGGAAAAAAGCCACCGGGAAACAAGCCCCGGGAGGAAAAAAGCCCCGCTTTCTCTTGAAGTTAGGGTACCGTCCAAAACGAAGAGACTAATTTTCAAAACGGCATCACTTTTTTTTAACCATGCCAGGTACTTCTTCTTTTGTACACAATTAGCCAGTAAGATGTTGATTCATTATTGTGTTAAAATTTGAGACATGTATGAAGGATAACAAAAAAGTTATGAACGAAAAGCTTTTTTCTCTAAATTTATAACGTCCAAAACTAAAGGACAAAAAAGAAAAATTTAATTAATTTCTTACTCAGTCCGTATTTCTTTATTTACATCGAAAACAAAGTGTGACACTTGGCTCTGCAGCCATTTGTAAACATTGCTGTTCGTTACATGATGGCACCACGTCAGAAAGTTGATTATATCCTTCGACAAGATATCATCAAGTTGCACAAGAATAATTTCACTATTAGAGAAATATCTGATTTCTGAGAAGGTAAAACCGTTCGAAAAGAGTTGTGGGCAGAATAGTGAAGTCGTACGATGAAACCCTGCAATGGTGCTCCTAAGAATGCCGGCAGGCCCTGTAAAACGTCAGTTAGAGAGGACAGAGTCATCCAGCGTACGTCATTGAAGGATCGTTTCGAGTCCCCAGGTGCTATAAGTAGGGAAATGAATGACACAACATGTATGAACGCCTCACATCAGACCGTTTCTCGGCGCCTTCAAGAAATAGGGTTATTTGCAAGACGGCCACAGAAGAAACCGCTTGTGAGTGCCAAGAACAAGAAAGAGATTAGAGTCTGCAAAGAAGGATATTAACTGGTCCCATGAAAGTTGGGCTAGAGTGTTTTTCAGCGATGAAAGCAAGTTAAACTTGTTTGGTAATGAGGGTAAGAACTTTGTTAGAAGACGTGAATGTGAGAAATTAAGCATAAAGTGTACTAAGAAGACTGTGAAGTTTGGCGGTGGGAGCGTGATGGTTTTCGGTATTTTCTCTAGTCAAGGGACATCGCCTCTTGCTCGTTTGCTAACTCGTGTGAATGCTCAGGTGTATAAAAATCTGTTGGAAAGTATTGTCGTGCCTAATATTGTAAACTCAGGTGTTCCCAGCCCTATCTTCATGCAAGACAATGCCCCCTGCCACAAGGCAAAGACAGTCATGAGTTACCTTGAGCAGCAAGATCTCGAAGTTATGGATTGGCCACCACAAAGTCCTGACCTAAATCCAATCGAGAATCGTTGGAAAAAACTAGGAGTGAAAGTTAAGGCAAGAAACCCTATCAATACGGAAGATCTTTGGATGAAACTTCTAGAGGAATGGGTGAAAATTACTGTTGAAGATTGTCAGAGTTGCACCCATGTACAAAATACAGTAAGATTATTGTCGTCAAGTACATACAGAAAGTTTGAGCAGTAAATGTTCCTATGGTTTCTCTCGCGTCAAAAATATAAAAACACTACATACATTTTTGGGTAGGATTACGAACCCAACCTATGAAGGCGTGAGGCCAGACCCCTTAAATATGTACTTCAATTCGTCTGTGTGGCGTAATTTGGGAACATGTGGTGCGGTCACGGCTAAATTTTATTCTAGTCCCATTGAGTCTTCCTGTTACACCCTCTGTTTCTGGGCTTATGACGTAAAAATTGTCTATGAACAAAAAGTTAGGTAATTACACAAGAATTCAAACCATTAGAAAATGTAAGGTGGGCGAGGCCTGCTTTTCTCTTAATTACCCGCTATTATGAAAATAAAAAACGTTCAGGTATTATACATGGCTGAGGTTAAGATAGGTTATGTGAAAAAAGTTACGAACTCATAAGTTTGGTTAGAAGACGCTTGGTAACGTTATGTCAGAAAAAGATGTGTTTAGTTAGATGTGGTTAGATCAAGCTGAGTTAGAACAAGCTAGACTAGGTTAGGTTTGAGTAGGTAAATGCAGTACAGTATAATTTAACTTATTTTAAAATAACTTGCTTGAAAGGAACTAAGTATGGGCGATATATGTACATTAGGATATAGGCGGGGGTTTTTCCTACGGGGGCTTTTCTCCCGGTAACTTTTTTCCACCGGGGCTTTTTTCCTACCGGGGCTTTTTTCCTATAGGTACCCCTTTCTGTGGCCCCACATGTTGGGAGCCCCATATGGGATGACTTTCACGCAACCATTTGGAGGCCAACCTCGTAGAACAGAAGGGGAAGCATAAAGAACCTACCTAACCAAACAAACTAACCATCTTAGCAGGAACTTCGGCCAGCAGTAACATCCCCTGCGACTATGACACTCGTGACAGCTCTTGGGTGAGGCCCATATATATTTGTTCAGGAGAAGGGCCTGCCGGAATATACCTTTGGGGGCACGAAAAGGAATAACAGGCGAAAGTTGATCAGAATAAGTACAAAGTTAGAAGGAAGCAAAGTGCAAAGAGGAAAGACATCCCGACAGCTTAGCTGGGGTAAGGAAGTCTACAGGGTTCCTCTGAGCAGGCACTGCTCCCCATACCGTGAGATGGGTGAACCTAACTAATGTAACCCTAAGGCCCATCCTATGCCCCCTGCAGTGCGACGAGATAAATCTCTGTTTATTGTTTTCGTGGAGAGAGTTCTAAGGAAGAACTCGAGCCCATACGGAAAGCCACTGTTCGCAGCAAAGTTCAACATCACACAACATTCTGATAAGCACCTAGGCACCCACAGTAGACGGCGCTCATGCGGCAGAAACACGAACGCGCCAGAGTGTCGCCTGTACATTTCGCTTTCCCTTTACTACAGCGTGAGCTATAGTCAGCACGTCGAAAAATTTTTTCACAGTAAAATGATGAAAATCATCATAGGAGCTTTGTACACGAATCACCTGGATCCTTCCTTTCCAATTTGTGTTGAAGGGCGACCATGGGACAAAGTGAACTATCCCAAGTTTGCCCCGGCAATATGCATTGGATATGCTTACGTTATACGCGTCAGTGACGCTATAAGATTTAACCAAATCATAGTTGCATTACGTACTCGAGGTAACCTTTCGTGGATTATATGCAAAACATTATGGGTGTCCCTGAAAATATTTTGTGTTACTGTACGTCGGGTAGTAGAAATTTGTCGTTATTTTTCAGCTCAGTATGATGTATTAATGTCGCTGCCGACGGGAGCACACACTGCGGAAAGTTCTTCGCAACACTACCGATTGTATTATGTTTTCATGTACACAGCTTTGATTTGCATTATTTTACTGTCGAAAACAAAATTGTTTTGAATATATTTTATCTTTTCTAATTTGAAGGGAGTTTAAATTAGCAGAGACCTCTACTTTAGCACGAGGCTCATATACGTTAAACTGAAGTTACGGTGCCAGATACTTCAGTTCCAAGAACCTTAAACGCTTCCCATCATGTTCTCTAGCGGGCAGCTGCCTCTAGCAAACATGCTGTATAAATATAGGCCTAATACATTTTCACTTGTAGAAAAAAAATAGATGCAGTTTGTCACGAATCGTCTAAAAAAATCCAATAAGGGGGTAAACATTTTTTCGATGCATGTCATTAATCAGCAGGCCGCCATCTATCTCAAATATGCGACTATAGTCTGCTCTCGCTGCCCTGCTCCTCAGACCGTGATGTGCCCCGATTCAATCTGTCAAAGTGCATCCATCCGCTGGCGGCACAGTAGCTTTTTAAGTACACAGAATATTGAGGCTGTTTGCGGCATTGGTATGTCAATACAGTCATACGACCCGACTGAGACGCTCCTCTTAAGGTTCATGCGCACTTTACTGTGCCGTTGGTATATCTATAGCTTGGTCGAAGGTGCATTACGATTACACTTTGCTACGTGCTGGAATAATAGTAGCACCTGAGGAAAACTAATGAAGGAAGTCATATTCGACATGTAGGTCATGTAAATGACGACTCACAGCCTCTACTACCCCAAACGAATGTAAGAAATATATATATATATATAATTAGATATATATATTTACAATGTCGTGGTTAACCTGGCAGTAGTACAGGACTTAAAGCAAAGAGACTAAGAATCATTTGAAGATGAAACTCAGTACAATATGAAACGTAAGCTGGAGCAATGATGATGGTAAAGGAAGGTACCATTCCTTTATTAGAGCCTTACGGCCAAGTTAACTTGAGACTCTATTAAGCAGCAACGACGTTGACTAGCGACAGTTTAGTCCTTCAGGACTGACTTCCCACTTACAGTCTTGCCGCACTCCTTTCCTAGACTGCACTGTGAAAACACCAATCATCCGTCCGCTCTTAACCACTTTGAAATTTTAACTTCTACTTCCTGTTTTAATTTTAGGGTTTTAAAATATCTGTGTATACATATCTAAAAATCGCCCATATTTAAATGTAGATCAAACAGCCGTACCGTTATGCACCATTTCAGTTTCGTACACTTAATGCTTCAATCTTTACTGAATGACCTTTTATCGGACGATTTAATTGTTTTACAATTTCAGACAAATCCATTGAAAATGACTTGTACGTCGAAATCAGCTGGTCGGCATGCGTAATACATGATTTTTATTGATAGTATAGTGTTTTTATTCTTTCTGGGAATTAGGTTTGCCAACAATCGTCCCATATCAGTGAATATTATTATTTACCAGTCCTGGGCACTTGCGTCACAAGTTACGTAATGGCATCGACGACAGTGCAATCCTTCCAATTGACGCTGAACGTAATGACGCTAAAGCGAAAAAAGCGTCGCAATGACGCTGACGCAAATAAAATTTTGCGTGGTTTTCACTGCAAGCCAAGTTTTCTGTGTGTTTAGGCCATGAAGAAAATGCAATCTTCTAAATACAGTTTGAAAGGAAAGAAAAAATATTTCAGTTACTTAGGCCAGTACCACACCGTTCAATGGATAAACTTTGCAGAAACGTATTGTCCGATTTTTTTTTTTTCATTTGTCTATATTTTTTCATTATTTTTCACGTGTCATAGTCTAATATTATATGTACATATTTAAGTATGTACTACTGGGATATTATGATTTTGATACTGTATCAAAAATAAAATCATTTATTTAACAAACCGCAGCCAATACTGCGGTTGCGAGACTCGTGCCCTGGCTGCTTACGTTCGAAAGGGTGTGGTTGTGTCTAGGCAGCATGAATATGAGTGTCCATGTCGTGAGCTGATGGTGCTTCGAGTCTGTGGCCCATTCAGGAACTTTTATTTGATTTCAGCGTATCGCAGCCCACTGCTGATGATAGGGTCTTTAGTTGTCACCTAGATGCAATGGCTAGGATTCAGTCATCGGATGGCGTTCTGCTTTTGTTTTTATGGGCGATTTTAATTGTCATCGTGTGGAATGGTTACTAACGGCTCTGGGAGGACCGATTGTCATGGCCATGCAGCCTTCGATTTCGCGACTGCCTCTGGTTGTGAGCAGTTGGTTGATGGTCCCACCCATTTGATGGAAGGTGTTCTTGACCTCCTGGTGACTGATGTTCCTTATATGGTTGGAGTGTCAGTGGCATCTACCATTGGTTCCTCGGACCATGGTGCCCTCCTTGCGTCGCTGCTAGTCTGTCAGCTGGTCCCCATAGTCACTGTTAGGCGTGAAATATTTTTGACGTCCAGAGTGAAATGAGACGCTGTTTCTGGCGCCATCCTTACGCTACCTTTGGGTGTTGTTAGAAAGTCTCCTGATCCTGGGTCTACTCTGGATCGGCTTTTCTCTGACAAGGTGCGTCCTATGTCCCTTCTCGCTTCATTTCTGTCAGGACAGGCGATGAACCCTGGTTTGATGACGCCTGTAGGAGGACGCACCAGTTGAAGCGGGAGGCATATGCCTGCTGGTGTGCTAGCCGGTCTGATGTTGACTTTCAGCGTTTCAGGAAACTGCAGCGTCAGGCTGTGGCTACTTATGAGGAAGCTGAGATGGAGCATAATTTGAGGTCCAGGGAGTTGTTAGCTTCGTTTGTTAGCGCACATAAGTGGTGGTCCACCTTGAAGAGCACTGTGCTTAGTGTGAGCTCTTCTGCCCCCCCCCCCCTCATTAATTGGTGCTGGTGGGGATCAATTTGCAGACCTGCTGCCAAGGTGGACCGTTTGTTGCGCTAATTTGATGGGAAGCAGAGCCGGGACCGGGTGCGCATTCCTTTAGCGTGTGACACAGAACTGAGGTTCTCTGGTTTTGCTTTCTGATCTTCTGAAGTGCACCGCCTTTTTCTTGACCTGGACCCCTACGGGGGCATTGAGCCATCGGGTATGTTATCTCTCATTCTTCGGAGGGTGGCTGGTGTGCTCGCAGCCGCGCTTGCTTCTGTGTTCCGTCGGATGTTACGGTTGGGCTCTTCCGGAATGCTAACGTGTCGCTCATGTGACCCCTGTTCCGAAGGGCTCTGTCTCATCTCGAACCTCCGACCCTAGACCCTTCTTGATCACACCTGTTTTGTCGAAAGTTGATGAGAGGTTGGTCGCGTCGAGGATGGGCCGCTTTCTTGAGAAGCAGGGTGTCCTTCCCATTACTCACTATGGTTTTCGTAAGGGCTTGGGAACTTGTGATGCTCTGCTTCACATTTCTCATGTGTTGCAGCTGGCTCTTGATGGGGGTCATGAGGCAAGGTTGGTGCAGCTTGACTTCGGTGCTGCTTTTGATCGCGTTAATCACCCTGGGTTGCTCCATAAGCTAAGATTGATGAGTATCGGTGGCTCAATTTTCGAGGAAATTAGTCAGTTTTTATCTGATAGGTTGGAGGTTTCAGAATCCGGTTAGCGTGATTTGGAAGTTATTGATTCTTGGTGTTCTAGGTGGGGGATTAGGCTAAATGCGGGCAAGACTAAGACCATGCTCGTGTCTGCGTCACGTACAGTGAGATCTCCTTTCCCCGCACTCATACTGGATGGTGTACCACTTCCTTTGGTTGATGACTTGGCAATCTTGGGTGTCAATTTTGATCTAAAATTGACGTTTCAGCCCCACATTCGTTCGGTTGCCTCACGAGCATCGCAGAAAATTGTGGTGTTAGAGACGTGCTTGGAGGGTGTTGGGTTCGGTTAGAGTTGACACGTCAATGCTTTAATTGCTATGTCCTCCCTCTTCTGGAATATTACTCAGTAGTCTGGGGTTCTGTAGTCGGTTGTCATCTGTTTTTGCTTGACTAAGTGGTTCGTCGATGTGCATTCATGCTGGGTGGTGTTGTGCCTTGTGATCTGGCGCATCGTCGCAGAGTTGGTGGGGTCTGCTTTCTGTATAAAATATATGATTGCTCTAGTCATCTAGTCATCGTGGATGACTGGTGGTCTAGTCATCGTTTTTCGCATCATGTGTGGATGATTACAATGGTCTTGATGGCTCTGTCTTTGCTGGTGCGGGTATTGGCAGATTGAAACGATCTGTACCCAGAGCTTTTCTGTGATCTCGGATTTTCTCTTTTTTTTCTTCTCTCGCTGGGCTGGTTGCGTGGGGGTTTGTCAACCTCATGGAACTTCTGATTTCCCACGTCGCCAGCCTAGTGTAATTTAATGATAATAACTAAAGCAAGTAACTAATAAGTATAATAAAATAAAAATAGATGAGGCTGAATTTTACGTTTAATTGAATAAACCAAATAACATCGAAGATAAATAGTTAAATTATTAAAATAAATGAAATAAAAATAAATTAAATTCAAAATATCTATTTTATAGTATTTTCTGTCTACAGTACTTGGTTCGTGGGATCGGAACCGGACCTTATGCATTGCGAGGCGCAACTGCAATACCAGTATTGACGATGCTTAAAAGACAAGAACGCAGTACGCGGTGTACTGCAGCCTGTGTCGCATCTCTACAGTGAGGATTAAACTTACAGCGCTGACCTCTTTATATGAAAGCTCACTACAGTCTTCTAGAAATAATTAGTACCCAATATATGTCATAGATTAATGAACCCTTCCATTCGCACTGGGGAATAGCCAGGATGGCTGCTCGCAGTCTGATAATTTATTCACGTAATGCCATCTCAAGACAATAATATATATATAAATACACAGGATTCGCGTAAATTAGAATAATTAGTGAAGATTACCGTATTCGCCAGCGACGCAACTGTGCAATGGCGCGAAAAAATACGCAAATTTTTAAAAAATGCGACGGACTGACACCGACGCAACGCCTTCTCCGGCAATGCCGGATTGACGTTGATGCAACGCCCCAAAGGAATGACGCGTCCAGCTCTGTTATATACGTTATTTTGGGGCTCTCTAAATTGGCGCAAATTAGCTGTTCTAAGTGAGGGAAAGGAAGAGACGTATAGCATGCCAAGATGAACGTTGAACTAGCTGAAGGAGCAAAGCAGACGCAGTGGAAAGATATATCAAAGGCCTGGTTGACGCTAAGGTAACCAATATAGGCTCCTCTGGAGGCGCTGCTCCTCATAACACAGGCTGTACGAACTTCAACCATTACCTGTCTCAATAGTCGAACGAAAATGTTGATGCTACGTTGTAGGGAAGAAATGTATACGTACATGAGTAACTGATAAATGATTTACACGAGCGATTGATATTAGGATAACAAATATTGTTTAAGCTGCTGTACGCGCAGGGTTAATTGTAATCGAAAGAATGAAGTGCTAAGGAAGAACAAGTTAGCAAATTCATAGTAAATATTTTACTAGCGCATCTATTCTAAGCAGCATTGCCCAAGTTCAAATATTTTCTCTCAGCATTTCTGCCAAATAGTCTGGATTTGACGGACGTAGCAGAAAAGGCGTGCCAGAGACGCAGCTGAAACTAGCGTATCCTGTGGCGTCCCCTTCACAGCGAATTGTTATATGGCACGGAACGAAGAAAATTATTTACGTAACCCATTGCTTATAAAACTTAATTCCTCTTCCAACTATGGGAAATGCAGAAAATTGCTGAACCTGATGCGCTGGCCAGTCACTTGACCTTCACCATTCCGTGTAATGCAAGCACATTTCATTAGCAATTATTATTTATTTTCAATTGCAACAGCCCCGTCAGCGCCTCACCGTATCTCATAGCTACCATGAGCATCGACTGGAATGCTTTCTCATTTCGTAATAGAACTGCATAGCTATCATTTGGCTGAGCTGTTTGTATAGCTATGGGAGCTGTGATAGAGCAATGGTATCGGCTCGAGTCCGTAGGCAATCAGCTAACTTTTAGGTAAGTTTCAAGGCATCGCTGGAGCTTGCGTCGGTCCAGGAAATTGGTTGGACTCATCTTTCGCGTGGAACTTATATGCCAGTGTATTCAGAGCGCCGCAGCGGGCATATGGCAAATGATTAGTTTGCTCTTCGGAGAAATCGAGTGGGTCAGCCTTTGCATTGCAGGCAACAATTTGCTGCAATAGGATAATACATATATCAAGAGATGATGAAGAAACGGCCTGTGCAGCGGGCGGCAAATAATTTTCTTTCCACACAACATGCTGATTTGCTAGGCTACCGTGGGCGGTAAATATATATATATGTATTTTTTTTTTCAAATAGCATACTGACTTTCTGGCAACCGTGGGCAGTAAATAATTTTCTTTCCACACAGCATACTGACTTACAGGGTTACCACGGGCCCTCAATAATTGCTTTTACACAGCATACGAACTTGCTTGGCTACCATGGGAGTAAATAATTTTCCACACAGCATGCTGATGTGCAGGGTTACCGTAGGCAGAAAATAATTTTCTTTTTACACAGCATACTGACTTGCGGCAGTAAACAATTTCCTTTCCATGCAGCATACTGACTTGCTGGCTACCGTGGGCGGTAATTAGTCCCAACTGTAGCCCCTGGCGTGAAGCGACAGCGGTGCTGTCTCGGTAACGACGCACCCGGGAGGGAATGTCTTTTTGGGGCTGAGGATTCAGCAGAAGTCAGAGTGTTGTCGGACGGTACGCGATACAGCGGGCTGTTGGTTTCTGCATGTACACGGGTTGTAGAAATCCAATGACTTACAATTGCATGGCACATATTCACTGCCGATAAAAGAACATGTGCACTTACAATCGCATGGCACATGTTCACTGCCGATAAAAGAACATGTGCATACATTTTAAGGTAAGTGCATATTGACTGAGCTGTCTTTATTATTATTATTATTATATTGGTATTTTCCCGCTATTTCTGAAACTTAGACAATCAATAGCGATCTAAGATTGATTTACTCGGCTTACAGCCGGAACCACAACGTTGTGCTCA
>LQNS02277999.1:5538936-5550458 GCA_001587735.2 Parhyale hawaiensis
GAAGCCTTTCGCAAGCTGGAAAAGCTCGAAGTGAAAAGAATAAAAACGGAATGTCATCTAAGTTTTAACGAAACATGTTTGATTAATGAACTGCTGCCCACCTACACCAATATATATATATATATATATACTTGTATTGAGGCAGTACAAGTTAGTTTCATATTCTTCAGAATGTGTGAATATTAAAGAAAAAATGGTGGAAAAATACATGAGTTATAAGCTGTTACCACTTTCGAGCATATTTTACATAAATAACATCATCGTTGTAACTAAGCGTAACAACATTATAATAATGTATTAAAATGCATTTTTTTACCTCATCCTTGCAATACTTGAGAGTCTATAATAACAAATGTTTTAGGCAGGGTGCAACAACCATGAAGCAGTTTATTTACGTACGACTATATTTGAAATTAATTTTTCTGGCCTTCCTGAAAAGTCCCACTTCTTCCCAGTAAAATTCTATCTAGTCCGTCAATTTTAATGCTAGGAAAACAGCAAAGACATTGTTAAAAAAGCTTGATTCCTTAGCTAAATCACTAATAGCTTGCTTCTTTGATTCTGGAAACAAGTTTTCATTACAAAACAAAAGAATGTGAAAAAAAACATGCAATTTTCATTATTTTCATATGTATATCACAAACATCAACTTCAGAAATCCTGGGTAAAAAATAAAAAAAAGTGGAGACTTACGTCTGTAGAGAAGCCTTTTGGATATTCAATAAGAAGTGTTTCAGACATACAACTCTAACACTGAAAAACTAGATAGAATTTCAAAATTATGCAAATACAGGAATTTACCCCAAAAATCAACTATAAAAAGAAAACGATAAAGAAAACGGGAAAATGTCCTGGATACAAATCGATTCCATTTTTTATTTAACATATATTGTGTAAATTTCATCAGAAACGAAAAGTAAATAAAGAAAATGGTGAAAATGTGGGTAGGTCCCCTTTACAGAGCGGGCGATGAAGAACTTTTTGTAAAAGTATTTTTGCAAACATGGCAAATGCGAGCCAATTGCATATTCCTCTGGTATAAGCTTTGCCTGCCATGTAATGCTTTTGTTTTTAGCCATGTCTCGGTTATCCTCAAGTGTAAAAAATATATATAAACCTATCATTGAGTTTCCTACCATAAAAATACTATACATATACATTTTCAATCGCAGGTATTCAAAGTAGGAGGTCATTTGTTCCTAAACAATACATATAAAGGAAAACAGAAGTTTTTCTTCAAAGCCGTACAAAGTTCGGATATTTTTCATAATCAAAAATTAGATGTTCATTGACCACAGTTGACGACAATGAATATTCTTCAACGAAAGTTTAAAAATACCCATTTTTCAATCACACGTAGATTAAATTGAACCCTGTTAAAAAATCAATAATATTTTAAAGAAGCGGATATTTATTAATATTAATTGGATGAAATAAATACTCCTCAACTGCATTTTAAAAAATAGAATCAAAACCGCTGTTATGGCAAGTTCTAGAAGCGACATTTCTCGAAAGGAAGAGTCCACAATTTACTGCGAGCTTGTACGATAAAATGGAATCGTCTTTGATAGATATTTTCCAATGTTATTTTAGGAAAATGCAGCAAAGCTCCTGCTCAGCCAAGTCTTAGCGGCATCGTCGATGAGGAGGAGGAGGGAAGTATATTCTGCTCCGTGAAGTGCGTGAGAAGAGCAGCAAAAGACTAGCAAAAATCTCTCTTCATCCTCTCAGGTCTCGTAAAAAAGATTGATGAGCAAAGTTGACCAGCGAGAGAAGCTGGCGGCCGTCATCACGATGCACAAGCGGCAGCAGGACTGACATCAGCAGAATGTAGCAGTGCAGTGTGATGATGGAGGACCAAAGTGGCTAAATGGTCGGACATTACTGTTCTGCCACGAGATATTTTAGTGTGGCAAGTCAGCTTAAAAGTCGACGAAGATGTACTCATGACAGCAGGAGTGACCGCAGAATGTTGCAGTGCGCGCTGCGACGGTAGCGGGTGACAGTGGCTTAAAACTTACCGTCACTGTCAAACTATTATTTTTATCGGACTGCAGCACATACGTAGCCGATCGGTTCTTTGGGGCAGTACCTATAAACTACAGGTGAACTACTACTAACAGAGCTAGCAATACCGTGTTACATCATGTGAGGCACACTATGCTTCTGCCACTAACCCTCTAATTGAAATTAGCAAATCGCGGTAACTCGATCGAGAGTGAAGGATACATTAAGGTACTTCATGCGAGGGATGCTACACATACGCCATTAACCATATAGATATAATCTGGCAACATATTTTGAGTCGCTGAGTTACAGGA
Source organism: Parhyale hawaiensis (assembly GCA_001587735.2). NCBI lineage: Eukaryota > Metazoa > Arthropoda > Malacostraca > Amphipoda > Hyalidae > Parhyale > Parhyale hawaiensis. Next base: position 5,541,258 of record LQNS02277999.1, read on the forward strand.
CTCGTATATGGGAAAAGAGAAGAAACCATTTCTAGGAACGACACACGCAGCCCAGCAGTCTTCGCAATTCCTCAACTGAAAACGAAAACATATTGCAGCTTCAGAAAAATGAAGGTAACATCGAGTGACCGTCCCTACTGCTTGGTCCTGACAGGTATCCCGCGATGGAAACAGCAACATCGACTGAATTTTTTTTAATAGAGGGTCGAGTGGCACAGGAAACAACTGAAGTGAATCCCAGCACGTGATTCTCATATCGGAATAATCTCTTTTTTAATTGAATCTTCATTCTATACAGTGTCTTCATTATTAATTAACCATATAATATAAAAGCCAATAAAACGTCAGTTTCTTCTAGGAATGGCATTGCTAGAAGAGTTTTTGAAGAACCCTGCACCTCGTCGGTTCAATATATAATATACGGAGATATTCCAGGACTATTTTCAAAAATTTTTGGACTTGTCACAAGAAATCGTGTCTTATCGCGCGTTTGGTTGTAAATTTCGCTATCGTTGTTTCATTTTTATTTTATTTTGCAACGATGAAATAGCATTTATAGTGTCTATACGATAAAGCCGTTGTTTAATGTACAAAGTTGTAAATCCAGCTGTAAAAAATGAATTATCTTTGGTACTCCATCATGCGTGCAGGTGGCCAGATTTTTGTTGTGGCTAGAACCAATCTTGCAGCAACGGTAAGAAAGAAACTCCTTAGGAACAAATGCCACTATACGAGTCCCCCAAGTGTTGGCAGAAAAATGCCGCGTTTCAGTTTCCAAATTTCGAGTCCTGGAGTGAAGCTGATTTTAAATGAGATAACTAAATGAGATTTAATTTCACTCCTATCCGCTTAACGGAGAAACGAACCACATAAACGTATAAATTGATCGATAAATACAGAAATAAGGCACAGCAGTCTTTATTAAACTAATTCGATGATGTAGGAGTACATGCACGCGGATCACAACCCACCTAACTAAGACAACTGGCATTTAGACTCTCGAATCAACACGGGAAGAATCAACAAAATAAGCAACGGATGAAATTCAAATCGGCGGTATGATGCAAATCGGCTAAAACTTCCCAAACAGCGTGAGGGATCTAATGCGCTGATGTAGGGCGGGCGATGTATCTTGCCAAAAATAATAACTGATAATGAATACAATTTTCTGGCTAACTCGAATAATTGATCTTGATTAATAATTTCTAGCCAGTTTGAATAACTGATTTTAAAATTCGACCTTCAGGCAATAGCTCGCTCGGACGGGTTACGGCCCATGCTATGGCTCCTCTCTGGGAACGGTCCTATTGGTTCGCCTCTAGCTCGCTATCTGATCTAATTTGCTATTTTAAAGGAAGCAAAGGAGGAGAAAGGCAAGACTGTCCTCATGGATGTTGCCGGGCCTAGAAGCTCTTGCTCTACCCTACTTGCAATTGGGAATCAAGTAAAGTTATCTGCAATGCACAGCGGGCGTTTGCAACTCGCGCCGCTCCAGGATCAAGTTATATATATATATATATATATATATATATATATATATATATATATATATATATATTTTGTTTACTTAATGGCTCTAATTCGGGAGACTTTTTGATGTCACCACCATAGAAATTAGAAACTTTTAATGTATGTTTTACATCTATTTGTGCTCTGTAAGTTCTGTGCATATTTCATGGCAAGCAGCGCGAGTAAAGAAAAGGATACACGTCTATGCTGCCCTATTTATCGGTCGGGAACACTATATTCCACATGTATTCAATGTGCTTTAATCGTAAATGATATTTTCTGAAAATAGACCATGACTGATCTCGAGTTTCGTCTATATAGTATACGCGTGCGAGCTTAACACAAATATCGTGTAGAGAAAAAGAGATCGAGAGGCCTTTACTGTGAAGGACAGCCACCGAACCGAAAGCTAGTTGTATATTTTATCCAGTAAAAGATAGGAGCTCTCACGGAGTGTCTTAGGTCTAGTATTATTTTCAACATCAACATTTTCCTGCATGACATTCCTGCATTTTAAGCATCCCTGCGCTAAACGCACTGCGATCCAGAGAGAAGAAGTAAGAAGGAGTACATGCAGTGCCAGCAAAAATAGAATTGCATGCAATCAATATATTACTGAAGAAGTGACGATGGAGTGGCGGGGGAGAAGCCGCACCACACTCAACCTGGCAAGCTTATTTTTTATTTGTCTTCCCCGGCCTGGCCAAAGTCTACGATACCACTCCGGAAAGGTATAAAGGAAACAAACAAAATGGCTGTAATATTTTCTAGATCGACACCGCAAAAAGCTGCTTCAAACGGAAACTGGAAGTCGATGCAAATCAAATTGATCCAATGGCTACGAGCTCAGGCTCAGACTGACAGTAAGCAACTGAGATAAATAGAAGCAAACGTATCTGAATAGCAAAACACAAACTAGAGTACTCTGAGAGCGCATACCTCCGCCAAGCGCGGCACTGGTAGAAAAAATTCAACTTGGCACCGGAACCAGAATTTTCTTTGCATAAACTCCAAAATGTAGTCATTTGTGCCTTTTAATAGTTATAACAGCTTGTGCAGTTTTTTGAAGTTCCGTTCATAACCAAAATTTGGTCATTTACTCTTTGTTATATACCTAACAACGCATGGTAATTTCATAAAAATCCGTCCATAACTTTATTTTGTGAGTTATGGCATTGAGAAAAATGAGGGAGACAAGTAAACAAACAAGCAGATGGACATATCTTCACCAAAAGTTAACCATCTGTTTTCCCTAATATACATAACAATCCTTGTAAATTTCGTCCAAATCGCTTCATAACTTTTTGAGTTACCTTGATGACAGACAAACACGACGAAAACATAACCTCCTTGGCGGAGGTAATCAACCTACCAACTCTCTTGTGACGAATTTGTTTACGTAACATAATTTTCAAGAGAGCGAACAAGGGTACAGTTCGCCGGTCGAGGTGCTAACCCCCCCTCCCCCCTCCCCGCACCAACGCAGAAGAAACAGATCAGAAGCAAGAAGAGAACAGAATAACCCTTAGCTCACACGAGAGCAAAACTATCGAAATATATTGGGTACGAGGGAAGAAATGTCCTAAGGCCTAACTAAGAATGAGGCAACCAATCGGTACGAATGCAATAAGCTGGGCTCCAAACACAAGCATAGGAGGAAGCGCAACAGGCGAGTTGGGCTAACATTTTACAGCTAGGGCAAAATCAGCGCTCGGTGACACGACAAAAACAAATATTACGGAAAATAGCCGGCACAGCGACGGAATAACCAGCGTCTGAAACCAAAACAGAAGATGTTCGCTCATAAAGATACAGAGTAGATGCGACCGAACCGCACAGAGGTACAGAGAACTGCACAGACGTACAGAGAACAGTACAGACGTACAGAGAACAGCAGAGAGGTACAGAGAACCGCATAAACGCACTGGGAACCACACGACCGTACAGGGAACCGCACGAACGCATTGAGAGCCGCACGAACGCACCGAGAGCCGCACGAACGCACCGAGAGCCGCACGAACGCACTGGGAACCGCACGAAGAAACTGATCTACCGCGAGCGTTACTGCTTCTACGTACCAAGGTAACGAGAGAACACAATATAGTCGTAAGTAGCTAGTCAGCTGTAATTCGAGAGATTTAGTGCACCGCTGTAAGATGCCTTAGTATAAACACAGAATGTTGGTGCATGGTGACTGCAAGTTTACACTTCAACTTCCACTACCTTGCATACACAAGTGTAGCTATCGCGGTAACAGGATCACCACATATACGCAGACACAGAATCTCTGATACAGGAATTATAGAAAAATATAAATAGCATGGAATAACTCCACGTACGAGCGATACCGCAAGTGTTAACGATTCTACGAAGCAAGTCACTAATCCGCACTACCATTGCTAGCATCTACGAAACTGTCCAGTCTTCACTATCTTAAGTGATTGGAGACACAGTCTCATATCAAAGGCCATCTCAGCAGCGCCAGCATATCACTAGTTAGGTTTGGTACTTCCTTGATCATGGTCCCACTTTGCAGGTGCTGTCGACGCATGCCACCAGAGTCACATCGTCCCGCCACGTATCGAGCCGTAATGCTGATGTTGTAATAAGCAATCCAAAAAAAAAATAAATAAATGTGCGTCAGTCCCACCTGCGCAATAAAAAGTATCCCTATTAGCCTTCACGCACGCAGGCGGCTTTATAATGAAGGACAACAAAAGCGAGGAAGAAGTCCTACCATGCACAGTTACAAAACGTTTCTTGTGTTCGCTTACTGCTCCGGTAACCATTCGACTACAGTTTTCAAAAGCTACTCCAAACCATTCTAACTTCAAGGTAGGGGAAAAAGGAACGTGTAGCATGGTAAAAAAGAACAACCCAACCATGAGAACGGCGGTAAAAATAAAAAGAGAAGCAAACATGTCGGTAGACGAAGGATAAACAAGAAGAATTATAACTATTTTAAAAGTCTACGTTTTCACTTCCACAACACAAAGGCGATATCACTGAAGAGAAAAGAAAGGACGCACAGTAGTATGTTCAGAGACACGTGGAACCCATGCAGGTCTGTGTTCCCACGGGCGATCGACGTGCATGGAAAAAGCAAATCGGGAAAGAAAAGGAAGAACCTGTGAATGTCAGAGCAGTAGGAGTATAAAATCAGAAGGACGCCAAGTAGGCACGAAAGAGCCGTCCTGAAAGCTTAGCTAATAACTAAGATAATCTCTAGGGTCAATTTGGGCCGCCGCTCCCCATAAGTTTAAGCAAGGATGGGCGAACCTAAGCTGGTCCAACCCATGGAGAAAAAGAAAACAAGGGAATCAGTACTTCAGGTCTAATAAGGGCTAAGAACACAGTGCTAGGGAGTAGAGGAGGAATCTCCATGACTTACAAGAACTATTAATTGATGCACTTGTTCATAGTTTGGTTGCGAGCTCAACATATGGTTTGCAACAGGCAATAAAAGCGTTAATAGCAGAAATGCCCAAGTCGCTGAAGGAACAATCAGTCAGCCCCCTTGCTTCCTAGGATCACAAGCAACTTAAACCCGCTCCAAACTCGAATGGTCACCATCAGCAGCATGGCTGAACTACGTTAACAGGTTGACTCACGCGCAGGTCGGGTTGCCAGCCCCGCCACTTCATCTCAGCTGTGACGTCACGTGGGGAGATAGACTCCAGTCCGTGTTCAGTTTTTCCTACCCGTCACTTGCTTTATAAATACCGTGAGCGAGGGCTTAGACGGAGGAGAAACAAAGATAATAATTTTCACACAGTCACAGCTCTTAACTTCACCGTGCAAATATCTGTTAGTGAGAAATAAAGTAATAGAATGTCATATAAATGAGCACAACGACGAAGGAATAAAGTACAGCAACATAGCTACGATTTCTTCGGCATTTTCTTAACATAGGTTGTTCTTCGTAACCACATTACTGTTTTATATACTAGTGCACTCCACTGTCAAAAATAATAGCAAAAGAACACGTTTTAAAAAACAATTAGGATAGGGCCTACAGCGCCAAAATCATGCCGCAATTGAAAGTTGAAATTGGTTTGATTGCTTTGATAGACCGTGTAGTGAACACTTTGCTCACTATTAACGTAGAAGTGTAAGTTAATATATAATCTATCAACTAAATTATTGCTTCATTGAGCATTGATAAAGGAACAATTACCAGCGAAGCAATAGTAAGTCACATCGCCCTCAATTCTCCATGATTTTTGTCACTGCATTGCTACCGAAAAGTTTCACTTGAACGTACATCAGGTGGGACGAGACTTGAAAGCTCTAAAAGTAATTTTTAAGTACAAATTTAAGAAGCTTAGCTTCGAATTTTTATATTAAAATATTAAAGGGCTTATCTTAGTAAGAAAATCCAATTGTCAAGCTGATGGGTGTGATTTGCCGGTCTCCCCGTTATATATCTCTATATGCCGAAGAGGAAGCACCTCCTCTCTCACGTCGAGGCCACACGCTATTCAAAAGAACGAGCATCGCCATCTTTTCGTCCGAATGTTTTGATTTGCCCATTTAAATATAAATAGCACACACTTGCAAGTGCTTTTGAATTACAGTATAATTCTCTCCAGATATAATGATACGTCGGACGGTTAACTAACGGCACTAGCGGAGTAAACTGAACTGACGGTAAACATTTTCACTCCATTTGCTGGAATCTCACAGCTATGTTTAGAAGAGTTCAACATAACTTTTGGACGAAAATATTGCGATACTCGTTCTTTTGACTAGCGTGTGTCATCGGCAACAGTAAGAAAACAATATCCCATTAAATTTGTCTCAATTTTCTTGTTGAGATAATGAAGAAACTTAATCCAGTCCATTCTCATTACAAACGCTTTGGCGTACAAACAACGAGCTTTTCTAATTTGACTAATTTTCATGAAATTCCTGAATGAAATAAGTATTGACTGGTGTTACTTGGGTAAGCCTGAAAGGAAAATTGTATCACTCATAATTATTATGAGTGCTTTTTGAACCATTAAAAAGAGAAATACATAGTAGAATGTTGAGAATCAAGAAGCCTTTGTAGTGTTACACCCTAAGGCCTAGTTTCCAAAGCCAAATACCTGCTAAAACGAAAAAGTCTCCCTCCATTTGCGGCATCAACAACACACAGATACAAATTTTCCTACTTTAAGCATTGTACTGATGAGAGATAGGTGGTAATCATATTGCTGAGGCGAAAAATAGTTGGAGCACATGTGGCCTGCCACAGCGGAACGTGAGTTGGCTCATTTGCAAGTCCAAACGCTCTTTTTTGCAACACCAGTAGCTCTTTAAGAACGCGATGAAGCTTTAATAAATTGCTATGAACATGTTCAGAACAGCCAAACATCAAACATCCCAATATAACGAAAAGATCGTAAAAAAAATAAATTTGAAATGATGTCGATACTCTAGCAACACTGACGATTTTCACGAGCGTTCTCCCACGTGACGTCACACAGCGAGATGCGAGGAGCCGTCTCAAAATGGTCAAGCGATGAGTTAACCTGTTAACGTAGTTCAGCCATGATCAGCAGGGCGACAGCGATGCTTAACAGAATAATTCGCCCTAAACGCAAAGAGTGGTACAAAAAGGCAAGCCATTCGCCATCCAAGCGATATTAGGAATTTTAGTAAATTCGAAAGGGTAGCAATATTCAATAGATGACAACTGAAGACAAACAAGATAACTCTGAAACATGTGGAAAACTGTAAAAGGATCGTACAGTGCCATCTATACACCTAAAGAAAGTATTGCTAGGAGTGTATCTTTAATACCTTCACTTGAAACTGTATGAAAGATTATTACACTAATGTGTTAACAAAAGCTATTGGTGAAAGATGCGCTTACGACCAGCGCAATATCCACGATCAGCAAAGCTGACTTGTCGACAAGGATGTCAGTTGGCAAGTTCAAATGTAGTTATACAGAAAAGGGGAACCTAGAGTCTCCGGCAGTAAAACAGGGGAAAATTGAGACAAGCAAGAGGGGCTACGAACCCGTGCAGCTACAACGATACTTAATATTTTAGTCTCAGTGATCTTGCTGAGTCTTTGACGCTCCATTTTGATAGAGGAGTTAAAACTTCTGACTTCACTACGTCTCACTGTAATTGCAGCTGCACCACGAGCCTCAAGACTGAGCTGGTAACCTAGTGAAATACTTTCTTCTGGATGTGGTAAAATCAATTCTCTGTGACATTTATATAAAATTCCAATCATAATGAGGGGTATATGCTGTTGTATATTATTACAAACTGCTGTTAAAAATGATCGGTTAAGAAAAACTGAGTATGATAAAAAATATCACAAAGGCCTGGAAAGGCATGGTATAATGACGTACAGGTAGCCTCATCGCTTGACCAGTTTGTGACGCATCTGCGTCGTTTGGAGACCACAGGTACGGCGACTGCCGTTCTTGTGAACGAGTTAATGGACATAAAATGACCAATAAATCCCAGTATCGATTGTTTCCGTGTTTTTTGCGCAAAAGAAAGTAAAGAATTGGCAATGGGATTGTTATCAGATATGAAGAAGATAGATATCTACGCACAAAGATGTTACATCGGCAAGTTATCGCAGTAGATAGGCTGCGGCTGTTTTTAACATTTTTCCTGTGCAGTATATGGGTAAAGGTTCCTTAGTCTATGGATTCATAGATGAAAAGTCGCAGAACATTCAAATTTTATCACATAAAGCTACATTTGAGTAGAATTAGTGTAATATTTAACTATATCTTCATGTCTTAGCTTCTGTCTGGGTGCGTTTTCACGTGGGCAGCCGCACAACTGCTCCTACTTGTTACTTCAAGTTTGAGTTATTTAAACTTGAGGCACTTATAGCTGCAGTAACATATTTATGCATGGAATGGCATTATTAAGCCCACTACATACGGTAATTTTTTGTCATGTTTTCACTTAACTCGTTCGAATATTTTCTCCCGTCACGGTCAACAAGACTATGTGTCTACCACAGACTAAGGAACATTAGTCTGTGGTGTCAACCGAAAGTTTCGATAAAATGTTTACCGTCATATCCGCTGGCTTAGCAAATGCCACTAGTGCAGTGTCTCGAGTCTTTCCAAATCTTTAGTGAATGTCGTCTCAGAAAGCAGTACTCATATATGTAGTGTTAACAGATACAGCAACGCATTCGAACGCTGTGAAGTAAAAACACAGGACAAAAAACTATCGTCTGCACAGAGCTCTATATACTTGAAACTCTTGAGTCAATATTTTAACTGCAGCATGTTTATCAAACGTTCTAGGTAGCTCAGTCGTCAGACAAGAACAACTGTATTTTCTTTCTTTCAGGCTACGTTGTGCAAAACTTAACCGAGTTTCTAACAAGCTACAAGTTAACATTTTATATACGTATTTGTTTATTGTTTCCCGTAAAATAGCTAATGTCACTGTCTGTGTTTCCTCATAAGCTGCTTTAATACATGCGATAAAAATATGCAACGACTTCGGAGGGTTTTTCTTTTAGTGTTATCAAGTCCAGGAGAGCTATACAGGACTTACGCAAATGAACTTATGCAAATGTGTGCGTGCACGGCGCCGTGGCGGAACTGCCCAACCCCCCCCCCCCCCTCAAAGATGAGGGGGGTGGGGGGTGTCGGGTCATTTGTTCCTTCCGTCAAATTGGCGCCATAGTTCTCGACCCGAGGGCGACTGCAACTAC
>LQNS02277999.1:5562433-5575122 GCA_001587735.2 Parhyale hawaiensis
ACATCCCTGGTGGGGAACGCCACGCCTCCCGCCGAGGGGGGCGCGCGGGGGTAGCGCGGGGCGCGCGGCGGCCGGACGGTACGGACCACGCTGCAGCTTATTGCGCGACAACGTGCTGCAGCTTAATGCGCTACTTATTCTACTAGCACCGACTGCACAGAATTTAACGGCGGCCCACTACCCAGCCACAGGACAAAAGTGAAGTGAACTAGACCGCATACGGTATCCCAACTGGGAAGCCCACGTGCACTGGTTCGTGCGGCAGAGCGATGCCCGTTTGGCTTCAGATGAGTGTAAGGCTGCAGTCGACTCTAGTTGTCAGTGCTTTGGCGGCAGAATTCGAAAGCTCATACGACAGCTGTGACCCTCGACCATACCCGTTACTAGTAAAGGTCAGTACCCCCACAACAAAGTCTGAGAGCCAGAATGCTGGCCCAACACACAAAACGCCATAAAACCTCACCTGCCAGACTATCAGGCTCCAACTTTCGACCTCACATCAGAAAAGCCGTAACTCTAGCACCTTGCCACTCCGCTGCGCGTACGAGTAAAAATTTATTCTAAAGACTAACGGTGTCGAGTAAACTCCCCAAACCGTAAATACTTACATTAAAAGCGATAAGCAGCAAACGCTGCGATAACATACGAACACTAAGGTTCCTGGTAATCACTACTGCCCTGCGCTAGCTAGGACACCGGCTGTCTTGAGCGTACTCGGGTAGGGATTTCTTTCTGAAACTTGATCCACAGTGGCAAACCCGGTGCTTACCGTAAAATTGAAGTTTCAGACATGTTGAAGCACATCGGATAATACTGTCTCATTCCGTGAGATCCAATCAAGCACAGGTAGTTGTGCAGCAAACGAGACGATGCTTAACGAATAGAAGGAAATTATCCAATGAAAAATGTGAATATAAAAACAAATGGAAATGCGGTTGAGTATAAATGGTATTCCTTTAAGAATAAAAAGGAGCACTGAGAAAAACGATTTTGTTTTAGTCTTGTTTACGACGTTTTGCCTGTCGCTGTATTGTGTGCGGTCAATATACCAATCAGGCAACGTCCTACACGCAGGACATAAGGCCGCGCACTCTCAGGTAAGTTAATGTGCTCAGTACCATGATGAATCAAGTAATGTCACAAGTGAGAAAACCTAGTTCAAGTTGTCTGCATACAAACAGCAGGCTGTCATGGCTTGCACCGACGGATAAGCTGCGTCAGAAGCACAGCACTAGCTCTAACCGCAGCAACTATAATGAGGCACCGAGTAGTGAGTACCCGAGAGCTCGGACAGACAGATAAGTCACACACACACGGTAGAGACCGACGCTATTGAGGTTGCGCACCCCAGCTTCCGCTTCGTCACAGCGAGCTGTATCCACTGCATGGCTCCGAGAGTCAGTTACTGAGGTTGATCCACAAACCAAAGAGACTTGAGGCGAAAAAAATCTTAAGAAAAATTTCATACACCCAACAGTAGCAAGCCAGCTCATAGATAGTATTCACGTAGACGCTAGTGGAACTCGTAAGCCAAAGAAGGCTTTCAAAAATCCAATCAGCGCATAGGGGTGCACAACAAAGTTGATAGTGCAGTTTATATATTGCAAATAAGAAGTCGAAAAATTTCTGAAATCCAGTCTTCGCAGAGGCGCATACAACGAATATGATATATACAGTATGTTACCCTAGATTATGCAAATACAATTTTTTTACTTTATTTTTCAAGATAAGTGTCTAACTTAGAAATATCAATATTAACTAAATGTATGGCTATGTTGCAAATGTAAAACGCACTTGTAAAATCAATATTTACCCATTTGCTAAGTTTATCATACAATTTGCTTATTTACGAGTTTTTTACTGTCACCTCGGATAATGCAACAAGATAATAATGTTATAAAGGGGAAATGAATACAAGTGAACAGGAATATTTTTATCAAACGCCCAAAACCAAGAAATTATAACCAAAACAATTCAATAAACACTGAAATAAGTGTTCAGTAGTGGTAAACATAAGTTAATTTTGAACATGGTAACCTCCATTTTTCATGATTTTTTTAAGGTGATTATCAACAGACATTGTCAGGTTTGAAATTTTAGATGGTGGAATAGAATCTGCAGCTTTTTTTACGGCATTCCACAGGCTTACTTAGCTCGAAAACTGCCGACCACCTTTATAGGCCTTTCTTTTGATCATTGCCCAGAGGTTCTCAAGGGAATTTAAATCCTCCATCCGCAAGCCAGTTAGCAGTGCACCGTGCTCGGTGTGAGGGAGCGTTATCTTGCTGAAATACCAATTTGGATCTGCGTGAGATAGTCAGCTCATCAAGCCATGGAATCAAGTTGGATTCAAGAAATTGCCAGTACCTTTCTGCATTCAGTTTAACTCCTTCTGCCACTTCAAATGGACCAATAAGAGTGTCACCTACTATCCCGGCCAAAAACATCACACCTCCACCACCTGAGGTTGACGCTTAAGCCGTATCAGTTGAGGTCGGTCATGGAGGACCCATCCATACACCAATCCATCTGCAAGATCAAGGGTGACTCTGCATTCGTCAGTAAATATGACATTGGAGAAATTAGTTTTCTTGTTTTCTTCAGGCTATTTGACCCTATTTTCGTTATGAGTTTTTGTTAGAAGTGGTCGTTTAAATGCCCTTTTCACATTTCATAGCTTCTGCAGAACCTCACAATCTTGTCTTTCTGCTTAGTATACGGGCTTCAGCGTCTTCAAATATCGCTTTACTTGTAGAAAGTTGTTTTCTAGCCATAGAAACCTTCAACTGTCGCATATCCCGAGCAGTCAATTTCTTCGTAGAGGCTCTATCCGGAGTTTTCCGGTTGACTTTACTTCAATTGCATCAGCCTAAACTGTTCCGTGATCACGCTGTAATTCCTGGAAAACTTTGAGTGCTGTGTTACCAGAAGCTAATGACGAGGTCACTTTGATCTTATCTTCAGTGGTTAGACAACTTTTCTGGCCCATTGTAGACTAAAGAGTGATGCTGCATAATCTGGCGAAACAGCAGAACCCCGTGCGTTAAGCAAATCTTGCCAAAACGTGGGAAATTGTTCCATTTTATTTTTCTCTACTTGTTTTTATACTTACAACATACCTCTGCACTAATTTACTATTAACATTTTAAATGTTTGACACTTAACTTGAAAAATGAGTAAAAAAATTGTATTTGCATAATCAAAGGTAACACACTGTAGTGCAGTATAGGGTGCGCTTCGACACCAACGGAGCCAACGATGCAATCAAAAACCCTACAGCAAATCCAATCACCGCGCAAGAACATACAACGGAAAAGATAGTTCAGTATATACAAGCTACGCTTCGCCACCAATGGGACCCGCGAGGCGATGAAACCCATTACAAGACCCACGCACCAACAGAACACAGCGCCGACACAACTTGCGATTTCACATAAATTTGGTGGGGCAGAAATTAAAACCAATACAATGGCCAGGGAAGCCTCACGAGTAGGGAAGTTTGGCCTTCTATGGCCGCAGCCAACAAACCAGAGCTGGCGTTATTCCACAGAGACNAACTTGCGATTTCACATAAATTTGGTGGGGCAGAAATTAAAACCAATACAATGGCCAGGGAAGCCTCACGAGTAGGGAAGTTTGGCCTTCTATGGCCGCAGCCAACAAACCAGAGCTGGCGTTATTCCACAGAGACAGAGCCGCAAGAAGCTCAACGAACTTTTCTGGCAATTGACTGAGCAATTTAACTTTCAATTGAGCTCCGTATGCAAATGTGAAGCCACACTTCTCGACGAGACGCCATTGCTCGCTCGGAGCACCGGCTCTGTAGTTCCTCAAGTCCTGGCAATTACAGACTCTTTATGACGGCTTTCTGTGGTGGATTGGGGGCATGAGTGAGAGCTGAAGTGACGGCCCTTGAGAGCTAACGCGCTCCCAGCGGTGGGGACAAATTTGGCTGGATAGCTTATTCCAAATGCGTGCAACTGCTGCGGTGGACTGGGGGAAGTGAGGGCACTCGAGAGCTAACGCTAGGCGCGTTAGACATGGTCAGCTTCAGAGATTATTTCTGTATACGTGACGCGTATGTGATTGACGTGAGAGAGTAATAGTTATTGAGAACTAACGCTCGGCGCTTTTGTTTTGACAGTTTTTCTAACGTACGTAGGATTTGATTGCCAGACGGGTCTGGAGCAAGCGCGGCACGGGTCTAGGGGAAAAACCTCGAAGTAAAGTAAAATCCACGACAAAAAAGCCCCAGCACAATAAAAGACCGTAACTCAAATAAATTACTTTTGAGCACACTGTCTTAATTATTATATAACACTAATCTCACCTGATCATATGTATCCTCTTCTAAAGTGGCCCACTTAAATTTCTCATTACCTAATATAATCCAACCTATCCTGTTCGAACCAAACCTTTTTTTATCTCAACCTAACCTCACCTCACTTTTGACGATAATGAATTACAAAAAGCTGAGCTGGGTTAATAAATTAATTTAAGTGATAAGCGGGCCAAGTTTGCAACCGAAACTTATCCGGAATTTTTTTTCCACCACGGCTATTTTCCTCCCAGTGCATTTGCGGGATATCAGCTGAACTAACGGCAACTGAGAGCTAACGCGCCGCGCCTTCGGCCCCATTTATTATACTAGATGTATAAATATTTTACTACATATTTACATATATAAAACGTAAGATTTTCCTGTAGAATTAAGCAATCGAGCGCAAGAATGGTAATCACAAGCCATAACGCTTGCTACATTTCGAAAAGTTCCCTGCAAGTTTTTCCTACCCAAAAAGGGAATTTAAGCAGACAGCAAATGCAGTAGATACGCCGAATAACTCGCAGGAGTAGAATACAGTGCAGAAGCACCCAGCGCTCTGCAATAATTTCCCAGCAATTTGGTCTCTTCATTGCACTGGAATTTCGACAGCAGATTTGACACACACGTTAACACGATGACGCTTCGGCGCCAACGAATATGCCCGAAAATTAAAATCCAAACAATTAATTAAAATAGTCGAGATTTTGTAATTTGAAAAAATATTCCAGATACTTTCAAAAATATTTTTAGATACAAATGCAGGCATCCATGACCTACAATGAATATTAATTGTTGCGCGACCGACAGTGTAGCACGTAAAAAGAATGTCGCTACCACTACTACTATTACTACCACTACAGTTACTACTACTACTACTACTACTACTACTACTATTACTACCACTACAGTTACTACTATTACTACTACTCCTACTATTACTACCACTACAGTTACTACTATTACTACTACTACTATTACTACCACTACAGTTACTACTATTACTACTACTACTACTATTACTACCACTACAGTTACTACTATTACTACTACTATTACTACTACAACTAGTATCGCTGCTCGTTCGTACAGAACGATGCAAATACACACAATTTCTCTTAAAACAATTATACTTTTAATTTACCGAACGCTAGAAAACGTGATGTATACATATAAAACAATAAATTTTCATTATCAGGTTTTACATACTTTTATTACGTCGATAGCAGTTAAGCCAATACCAACTTTATTTACATTGCATGAGGGTCCATTACTATAACGGTTACCAGTAATGTGACCAACGCCAGCATAATTCAGTTGCGCGTAATGTAAAATTATCATTATGATTATTACTTGCAGCTCATCCGGAGCAAACATGCTTTATTCACACTGAATGACAATTAGGATAGAATAACAATTATAATTACTGTAGCAGTTCAACTAAGCCAACACGCGTTGAAAATAAAATTGCGTCAAATAGCTGGAAGACAACGACTGTGTTGAAATCCATGAGACGAAGACGTTGATCAATGCACAATCATAACAATTATCAGTGCATCAGCGATGGATTCATCAAGAATGGAAGCCCGTCAGTCGGCAGAGCCGAGGTCTGTCAGCAAGGCTTTCAGACCGAGACGGGGACGTCCGAGGCGCTTGAATCAATGATGTCCACGCAACAAGTGACGACATCGCAGAAATAAAGTTGGTTCTATCGTGACACGGCCACGCCGCATTAAACGATTACTAACTGTCATGCGCCCGTCCATCAAATTAAAGATTCTTATAGCCAGATGTGACCTAGGCATAGTTCACAAGGTATTTCTTGATTCTAAGCTATCACTACGCGTCACAAGTCTGTCGATGAAGTAAATACTATTATATAGGAAGATGTGGCACAGGCATGGTGCACATTGCAAAATTTTGGTATATCGAGTTCGAGTCAGTGTGATGGGCAGGCGAGTTCTTGTGACGACTGGTTCGCTGAGTCAGTATTTGGTACCCGGACGCATGAGTCTGAACCCTGGACATTTTTCTGCGCAGATCGTGTGCGCGTGAGCGGCGTTCACGTTAATGCGCCGCGCTGCCCGCTGTATCGCTGGTCAAGTTGGGTTAAGTAATGTTAGGTAATATTAGGTAACGTTAGGTAACATTAGGTAACGTTAGATAACGTTAGGTAACGTTAGGTAAGGTTAGGTAAAGTCAGAGAGGTTACATTGGGTTAGGTTGGGTTAGGTTAGGTAAGTTTAGGTTAGGTAAGGTTAGGTTAGAAGGTTAGGTAAGGAGGTTAGGTAAGGGTAGGTTAGGTTTGGCTAGGTTAGATTTGCCTATGTAGTGTTTATCTTAGTGATGGCACGCGCAGGAAAGCTTACGTGAACGCAAAATGTCCAGGGTTCCGGCGAGTGCTACCCGGACACTATTACAGGGTATTGGCCTTAATCAGAAAAAAGTAATGGTCAGGGGAGGGGCGCAAGTTGTTGCATAATAGCCCTCCTTCTATGCCGCCTAGCTGTTAGCATTCTGAGGTCGATTGCAGTCGCACACTTCTCTGGGGCAAACTGGCATATATCTGCAGCACGAACCAGTGCGTGTAGGATTCCTAGTTGGGTCGTGCGGCCAAACTAACTTTACCTTTACCTATAGAAAATGTAGTTCAATACATTAGGTTTCTTGTCGATAAAGCATTTCTTATCTCACTGTAAATAAGCCGGTGTTTGTACGTGGTTTCTGTATTTAGTAGAAAATATTTATCAGATACTACATCAACAGGTCGGAGGTCTTAGTAGGGAAGGCCTAATTTCAGTTGTCAGTCATGTAGGGTAGTCAACCAAACACTGAACAGCAACGAAAAGCAGCGAAAAACACTGTGAACAGCACTTATTCGTTTTCCTAACCTTTCCGAGCTCTTACACATACCTCGTCAAGTCCATCCTAACCTAATCAACGGCATGTTTTGATTGTGGCGTCAGGCAGCAAAATTAAGCCTTTGCGGCTCGACTTGTTAGAAACTTCCGGCGGGTGCGCTGGCTTCGACACGCTGAATTGAGTTTGAGGCATTGACCATCACATAGTTACCCTCGAGACTTCCAGAAACTCAAACTTTTTCCGTAATATAGAGTTTGAGCAGCCTAGACGCAATCGCGGTGCTGCTAACACTTGCAACACATTTATTTCTATGTGACAAATCCAAAGCTTTCGTCTAAGTTGCGGACAAGTCAAGCCTTTAAGGCTTAAATTAGGCCGCCAACTTGAACACGTCCCTAATCCAGACCTAACATGCCCAATAGGAATTGCGAGAATCACCGTAGAAAGAGTCGCCGTTGAACACATCACTTACAACACGAACTAAAACTATTTGTCATCGAACTATTGAAACGGAATGGAACATGGATAAAATGGGCGCCAAATTATCTGCAGTGAAGATCCTATCTCTGTGTTTAATGAGTTGACTGTTTCTGTTCTGGAAAGCTTTGTCCCGAAGAGGACTATTCTAGTGAGGTCTCGGGACAAACCATAGTTTGACGACACATGTAACCTTTCGAAGTTAACAAGCGGCCTATCAGGCATGGCGGCGTTCGCGTGACCGCACGTTGTGGCTGACCTATGTTGATTGTAGGGCCGAAGTTTAGCGTGTTTATGAAACGGCACAGCATTGTCAGAGGCAGCGTTCCAGTTCCAGGGAGTCGTTGTTGAGTATTGACCATCCACATCGTTGGTGGAGTGAGCTAAAGGGTTCAGTTTTTCAGGGTGAACCTTCGTTGCTGCCCCTTGTTGGTCCCGGTAGAGGTATCAGTGCTGATCTCTTGGCTAGGGCGGAGCTCTTGTCGACTCACTTTGACGGCAAGCAGAACAGAGATGTGTTGTCATTATCCTATGGATATCACCCTGAACCTCGTTTAACTTCTTTGGCGTTCAGATCTGCTACAATCAAGGTGCTGCTTGAGGGTCTTGGCCCTTATGGAGGTGTGGATCCGCTGAGCATGTTTCCTCTGTTTCATAAGCAGCTTGCTGGCGTTCTTGATCCTGAGCTAGCAGTGATCTTCCGGGGCCGGATGCGGCTAGAAAATCTCCTTCGTTGTTGGCGTACTGGAAATACTACTCCTATTCTCGAAGCTCCAGTGTCGCCCCATGTAGCCATCTACCGACCCATTACGCTGACGCCCATTTTGTCAAAGGTGTTCGAGAAATTGGTAGCTTATAAGCTTGGCCGATTGGCTGAGGTTACGAGTTTGCTGCCTTCCAGTCAGTTTGCGTACAGAACTGGTTTAGGTTGTTGTTACGCATTGTTGTCGGTGTCACACCATTTACAGTTGGCACTGGATTGTGGGTCTGAGGCACGCCTTGTACAGTTAGACTTCAGCGCGGCGTTTGACAGGGTCAATTACAAGGGTTTATTGTACAAGCTTGAATCTTATGGTGTGGGTGGTAGGGTTCTGTCAAGCATTCGCAATTTTGTTTCTGAGCGAACGCATAGTGTGTCTATTGACAGAGTTATAAGCGCCCCAGTCGCGGTGAAGTCTGGTGTCCCTTAGGGTAGCTTACCTGGCCCGCTGTTGTTCGTTCTGTATACTAGTGATACGTTCTCTTCGCTGGAAAACACAATGATCAACTACTGACGATTCCGCTTTGGTAACAGTGGTAGCTGCTGCTCGCATGCGTAATGCTGTCGCCTAGTCTCTGAATAGAGATTTGTACCGCTATTAGTGCCTGGTGTTCGGCCTGAAGTATGAAGCTGAATGCCACTAAGACCAAGTGGATGATTATATATATATCAACGATCTCGGACCCTTGTACCGCAGCATCCCCATCTGGAGATAGCTGACACCTTACTTCAGGAGTTTGGCTGATTGGAGATTCTTGGAGTTGTTTTTGATGAAAAGCTTACCTTTGAGCCGCATATTAGGCGACTGGCGTTACGTGCTTCCAGTAAGATTGGGCTTTTGCGTAATGTGAATTCTGTGTTTGGTGACAGTGAAGTTGTCCGCGGATGCTTTTATGCTTTTTTTTCTACCTGTCTTGGAGTATTGCTCACTGGTCTGGGCTTCAGCTGCTGACAGTCATTTGCGTATGTTGGACCAACTTGTTAGTTCAGCCAGTAGGCTGTGCGTGGGTAATGATTTGGTGAACCTGTTTCACAGGAGAAGGGTTGCCGAACTCTGTATGTTTTATACTGTGTACAACAATGAGAGGCATTTGCTGTATTCGTCTGTCCCTGCATTTAAGGTGTTTAGGAGAAAAAACACGTGCTGCGGTCGGTGCGCACACTTTCACGTTGGAGGATGTTAGATGTCGAACTAATCGGTTTGATCGGTGCTTTGTACCCTGGTCTATTGGGGTTTGGAATTCTTTGCCGGCATCCGCTTTCGGTTTTGTTGGCCTGCAGGCGTTTAAGACAGCTGTTAATGGCTTTTTGTCGCGTTTCCAGCGTTTCGGGCTTCCCGGTGTTTCAATGTGCTTCATTTGGGTCGTGCTACCTGTCTGTGGTGGCCCGTGCGTGAAGTTTTAATAGCAATAGTAATAATAATAATACCATTTTTCGTCCCAAAAGTATTTTCTGATTGATAAGATGCATTTTATAGCACAGTTTATTGATTTTCGCTGTCTATGATCAGCGCTCAACATTATGAGCGGACGCTCAGCACGCACATCATTCATGGTACCGCATCCACGCTGCCCCACTTTCATGGTGTACAGGTTTGGAGGGCGAGCTGAACTTGTGTAGGGCTAATGATGCAATCGACCACTCTCTACAGTACTCGTGTCCCTCAAATATGCTGCTTCCGGACAATTCTTCTATCAGACCTTCCTGCTCATGGCATAACTCGACCTACCGCAGCTGTGCCGCTGAAAGGAGGCGAGGACACAAAAGAGAATCCATCCGTTTTCAGAGCTCTTCTGGACTACCTAGAGAAGACAACGGCTCAACAAACTGTAGCATTACTACCCTGAAGTGAGCGTCTCACAACACGTTCAGGAGAAATAGACATGATGCTGTGTCTTCTCTCCTCGCAACTCAGCCGAAGAAAAAGAATTTCCTCCACCCGTACCCAAAAGCTGAGTGTGCAACAGTATAGTGTGATCCCGACATTAGCTAGCAACTGTATTACTTCGAAAGTCATTTGCAGCACTTTACATTCCAAGTGCGCGCAGCGTTCCTTTCTTTTTTAAATAAAGGGCGCCAATATTACCCCACTGGTGTCGTATTTGCATAGTATCCGCTTTGCCGGACTGGGACTAGAAATCCTATTAGACAAATGCGGCGAACCCTCCACAAAACAACTGCAGTTTCTTCGGGGTGAATTACCGAGGTGAAGGTAAAGGCAGAGTGGTCTTGACAGCACGTCCAAACTACGAAACCCACAGGCACTGGTTTGTGCAGCAGATAAATTCCATCATTAGGGACCAGAGGAGCGTACGGTTGCAGTCAATCACAGATTGTCCGGGATATACCGTACTTGCTCCGGTCGTAAACTCTGGTAAACAAGAACAGCAACATGAGCTGGCCAAAAATGTACGCACAAACGGTGTAAAAAACGAACCTATATTCAAAGTGCAATGAATGGGTTCGAAGATTTCCCTGTCAATCACAGATAAAAAGGAAAAGCATCTGTACCAGCTCTTCAGCTCTTTCCTGTAGAAAATCAATATTTTATGCGGACAGGTGGAGGGGGAATCCCCTCTAAATCAGAGAAAGCAGACAAAAAACCGTAGTGCTGACTTACCTTTCGAGAAACGGAAATTATTTTATCGGAGATTTCCCCTTCCACAGCATAGGAAGAAACGTTGCGCCGAATTAGTCTCGTAGGAAACCATCACCCTTTTATTGTAGCTAAACTTTGGCCAACGCCTGGACAGGCTATAACATTGTCTTCTCATCAGTCTCTGAAGGCCTGGATACAACAGGTAACATTGGTTTCATCCACAGAAAGCCGTCACAAATCATTAATGCTGCTTATTTTTGTAAATGTTACCATATTTCGAAGGGTAAACTTTTTTATAACTGAAATTACAAGGAACGGTATGAGAGTCAGCCGGGCCTCAGGACGGAATTCCAGTCATCACAACTGTCAAAACAACAAGCCGGACTTTCAACATTTCTAACGTCTGCTGAACGATGAAATGGTTAAAGGTATAAATCTCATATACGATGAGTGAAAGGTAAACGTAACGTAAACTTTGACTGCACTCTAACCTGGGAAACCCACACGCACTGGTTCGTGCGGCAGATATAGGGCAACTGGCCCCAGAGAAGTAAATGCAGCAGCAGCAGCAGCCGAGGACTGGTCGCTAGGAACTATGGCGCCGAAACAGAAAGTTCAACGACCTGCTACCCCCTACCCTGGGGTAGGTGCCTCCACGATAGCTATGCGCACCAAGCACGTAACTTATGCCGCTACCGTAAGTGACAGAAAAGTACTGTGCCTCAAGACAGATAGTTGTGAGATAAACAAACTTGCCCTCGTTTTTTGTGACTATTTATATGCTGCCTAAATACCAAACCTGTAAGTTCTAATTACACTTTCTGTTTCCTTTTGATAAGTAGTTGAAGGCACAGATCTGGTGAGTTTTTAAAACGGAGAAAACTGAAAATCAGACAATCATCAGGTAGCTTCATCTCAATGGCATGCTTTCCCTTGAAATGCAAAACGATTTGATTCAAGCTTTCGGGTAAAATGACCCTTCATATGCCACTGTTAAGAACTGGGACGACGAATTCAAGCGAGGCGGAGACAGGATCAAATATGATCTAAGGTCAGGGGGATGATCGACAGTGACAACACCAGAACAAACTGGCCGTGTCCTTCAACGGGTGACGGAGCATTGAAACTTGCCATTTCGTCAGCGATGAGATTTGGTTTTTCCTGCGAGCGAGCTAAGAATATTCTTATTATTGAGCTTGGCTAGTATACCTTTGTCTGGAGGCTCAGTACTTTTCCTCCATTCCTCATAAATCAGTACTAACTTAACAATGCGATGATCCATCAACAAGGACGGTAGAAATGACTTTAAAATCAACATTTCCAAAGAACAGGCAGTCAACAAGCGGGCAGTTCCGGCAAAGCATGGATTCCTTGAGCACCAACATAAAACACAGGAAGCTGCGCTCTTAGGAAGACGGATAACAGCGGCCGCAGTGCGGATATCAAAATTTTCCCTCTTTTATCACCGCACCAAAAGCGCAGGCACTTAGAGGCAGCGCAGAAGCTCGCCAATCCTGAAAGTTGCAGCCATAAATGCAAGCAACAGGAGGCTAAGTAAGACGGACGTAAAAGCACCGGGCGTCTTCTGAGGTGAAAATATCACCCAAGCCATTCCGGAGCCAAAAAGACAACAAAGGGAGAACAGAAAGGCGTGCGTTCCTCAAGGGCCC
>LQNS02277999.1:5599511-5628755 GCA_001587735.2 Parhyale hawaiensis
TTTCTATCGCTAGGAAACAACTTTCTACAAGTAAGGCGATATTTGAAGACGCTGGAGCCCCAATACTAAGCAGAAAGACAAGATGTGAGGTTCTGCAGAAGCTAGGGAAAGTGAAAAAGGCAATTAAACGACCACTTATAACAAAAACTCATAAAGAAAATAGGGTCAAATGGGCTGAGGAGAGCATGAAAACTGATTTCTCCATTGTCATATTTACTGACGTCTGGAATGGGCGTCTGGATGGGTCCTTCATGACCGACCTCAACAGACACGGCTTAAGCGTCAACAAGGTGGAGGTATAAGATTTTGGGCCGGAATAGTAGGTGACACCCTTAGTGGTCCATTTGAAGTAGCAGCCCAGTCGGAAATAATGGTTTCAGACTGGGCTTCTTCTTCTTTATGACGTTTTTATTAGCGCGTTGCATAATCTGAGGTACCAGTAGACAAATCGTAAATAAGCAAATAGTATGATAAACTTAACCAATGGCAAAGTATTTATTTTACAAATGCCGTTCATATTGGCAACATAGCCATACATTTAGTTAATATTGATATTTCAAAGTTAGACACTCATCTTGAAAAATTAAGTAAAAAAAATTTTATTTGCATAATCAAAGGTAACGCACTGTAGTTTCGTGGTCCGGGGGGGGGTGAGAATATTCAACAAAATACCACGTCACATTAGGAATTAGAAATGTCACCGGTACAGAGACTGCGAAATTTAAAAACTCACTGGATGCATACTTACTGAAAGTGCCAGATAAACCTGTTGTAAGCGGCTACGTAAACTATGGCGATAACTCGCTGATAGCCACCCCGCTGGTCACGAACTGCAGCATCACCTCTGCACAAGATGAGTGGCATGCATAACGCCACCTGGACGTCGTCCGTAACCCTCTAGACGGTTTTGCTCGGAAGAATTTATGGGTTCAGTTAAGTACATGCATATAATTATATTCCTGTGAAAAAGTATTTCGAGCTTCTAGGTCTCTTGCGTATAGATCGAAAGCAATTATTCTGGGCAGCTATATTCCCTCTGTATCCTGTCTACGCCTGGGACAGAGGACGGCGGGCGCTATCAAGCAGCTCCTCAAAGTCGCGAACAGAAGCCAGTAAATTATGTCGCCGACTCGCCGCTCACGCTCTAGCAACTCTATGTTAATCACGCATCTGAAATTCTATATTATTTGCTAGCACAAAAAGAAGCAACTCCTGGAAATCGTGTACAGGAGACGGCAAATAAAGGAGGAATTAACGCTCGAGCGAATGAACGAAGGAACAATATATGCTAATCGCGAATCAAAACTCTTATTCTCTTCGCAGACACAAAGACGCGAGCAATTGGTTGCTTAATTTCACGGACGCGTTCCAACATAGCGAGAAAAATACCCGAACACATCAGCAGCAGCGCATGCGTAATGAAGTATAATACATTAAATGCATTACCGCGTCTCAAGTGCATTGCATTTGAGACTCAAATATTTAGAACGAGAGATGCGCTCAGGCAGGAGCAGGGAGACGGTTCGGAGAAGCGTCTGGATCTCTCGGGACCTTGGAGGATGCGTCTCGACGAAAGCGACTTATGTACTGAATAATATAGCGGAACAGAAATGGCGTTTGCTGGGTCTTGCGTATTTGCCTTTAATAAAATAATGGGACGTTAAAGACGACAGCGAATGAGGAGACTTGATATGGCCACACAGATTTGAGGGCTGTTTGGCTAATACAATAACAGTAGATCCAGCAAAGAAGGGATGTAGAGATTCTTAGCACAGATACCTTAGGCAATCTTCGAACGAGGCCCAGGTGGTGTTATGCACGCCTCTGTGGTGCACTGAGACGCAAATGACATTCATGAACAACGGGAGAACAGAACTCACCGTGTAAATTACAGAGAAAAATTTGTTCAATGTCCCTAGAGGTTCCGTTCCAAGGATATGACATACGATGTACGTTAATATAGGACTGAAAATGCCGCAGTTGAGTAGCCGAACGAGTTTCGACGCAAACGATCTGTATCAAGAATAAAATATGGATATAAAATAGCTTGAGAGGTTTATTGTTTCGAGTTTTCGTGGTAAAGAGTGGAAGGAAAGGGACATAGAGAACTGAGGATCCTACAGTTGAAGAGACCATCGCGCGAAGCGTACGAGTCACTGCAAGTAATTGAGGGACAGAATCTACTGAAATGATTCTGTGAATGAAATGTCATTCTGTGACATTCCCGTTCCGGACAGAGAAGCACGGAAGCAAATGAAGGACATTTCTCTAATAAATAACATAGTGTTTAAATTTAAATCCTGGTACCTTAGATTAGCTTAAAAACCGCTGTTTTTGCCGCCATCAAACTAGGAGTGCAAGTAAGTGGCTGATTTCAAATTTTCCATCTTTCATGCGCAATTATCTGACACTTGGTAAGCTAACGCGAGGCAGAAGTGAGATTAAGGTGAAATTGATTGCATTTCTTAGTGTTTAGTTTCGACAAGGAAAACCAAGGAATGATTTGGCTAATCAAATATTTTCCACTGTAAGTGAAATATTCAGTTTATATTATGTATTTTTTCGAATTAAAAATGGGCGTGAACTCGTGAGCTCACCGCATAATAAGGAAATCAAATGACAAAAAGACGATAAACGAAGCAAGTAGGCACCAAACGAAGCAAAACGAGCATGTGAAGAAGGTATCAGTAGCACGACGCACACACAGAACAAATTTTGTAGCGGTAACATTACGTACATCTTTACGGACCCATTACGGATCACATTTAATCACGAGTTAGCTGATTTTTCAATTCAGAGACAGAGAATGCATTTCCTTGTCCTGACTTTGAGGCAGTCAGTATACTTTCGAACGAATATCGTACTTGCATTAGTTGACCTAAATTGCCGTAGGTGCGGCCACGGACAAAATTCCTGCGGCACAGACAAGGGGGGTCGATTTGGCAGGCACATTAGAAGGAGCAAAGTCAATTACAAATAGACGTGTTACTAAAAACTAACTGCAAGCAATACTCGCATGAAATAGAATGGAACTGGAGTTTGTAAAGCTGTCCAAGGTGCAGGTAGCGTGTCACGTAGATTTTTGAGCTACTACCTACCTGTGAGACTGTGGCAGAGGGAAGCCGTCCACGGTCCAGGTGATGTGTGGCGTGGGTGTGTGTGGCAGTTACCTGTGAGACTGTGGCAGAGGGAAGCCGTCCACGGTCCAGGTGATGTGTGGCGTGGGTGTGTGTGTGTGTGTGTGTGGCAGTTACCTGTGAGACTGTGGCAGAGGGAAGCCTTCCAGGGTCCAGGTGATGTGTGGCGTGGGTGTGTGTGTGTGGCAGTTACCTGTGAGACTGTGGCAGAGGGAAGCCGTCCAGGGTCCAGGTGATGTGTGGCGTGGGTGTGGCCCGCGCGATGCACTTCAGAGACACGGCAGGGCCAGGCTGCAGCGTGTGGGCGATGAACCGATACACCAGCACCGGCGCCGACCCTGTCAGGGTACAGAATAGGTTACTTTGGTACGGCGGGAGTCACGACACGCTAATGTGAAACACCACAAAATCTAATGCGATCAGAATAGGTACCAGCAGTGAACCGATCAAACGTACGTAACTGACACCAGCGAATTAAGCAGAAAATCGTTGTGTCTTACGTAAAAGTGACAGACAATAGTGTTTAACATTTTGTGCAGTGGCGCTCCGCGACGGCGAGTTCACATTTTGTTGTAGTAGGGAATGTTCTAGCTCCGGTGACGGCGGTGAGACGCGGTTTTAAAGTTGATCGATTAGCTGGAGGTTTTGAAAACTTTTTATATCGAAAAATGAAACTTCAGCCTGCGCCACAAAATTCTAGCATTAAGAGAAAACATGAACACGACAGTTAAGTAATGAATATAAAAAGAGAAAAGCAGCGAGTGCAGTCAACCTTGCATGGCAGAGATGAAGAAAATTTGTGAGTTTTGCAATATCAATTGTCAGACAAGCTTCTCGGAAAACGATAATTGATTGAAAAAAAAAAAATGTTTTCGCAATGTTGGAGCAGTAAGTCACTGCAGTGGCTTAGCTAAGCAAACCCCGTTTACAACTACAGCTCAAGCACGTCAGTAAAGTGCCTGAGCAAAGCAACCCTAACTGCAGCAAAGCAAGAACAGGTCAGTGATGCTGTACCGGAAAAAGGAAGTATCTAAAAAGCCCAAACACCGGCCGTTTCTGGAGCCCGCATCAGAGGCGGGCAGGACTAGCAGGCCACTAGGCCTGACTCAAGACTACCACAAGCTCCAGCCGACGGTTATTGCTCTCAAATCTCAGTGAGCGGCGGCGGTATTTTCTTGAAGAGGCTCCGGAACGCTGCTCCAAAAGTCGCACCAGAGACCAGTTGCGTTCGCCACGCCATTAAAACGGGAAGCTCGAGGACAAAAAACGGCAGCGGGAGTTGCCATTAAGGGAATTGCTGATGACTGTTCGTCCGCTGGGGGCAGCCATAGGGGCCGCCGCGACACACTAAAGTGGATGGCTTTCCCACACACAGCCGACACTTCTGTATTTCATGTGAATAGAGTCCCAGGATAAAAGCAAGCCCCGGGCTTAACAATACTGACAGTGGCACAGAGTTCATTGGGGGCTGCGCTTGTGGCCTCTATGGTTCGGCCCTTGCCAGGGCGATGATCCATGTGATGCTTGCAATTGCAGTGTCCACGTATGTGACATTCACAGCCGCCCACTGCGAGACCACTAATGTAAGAATTGCCGAGGGGTCGCAAGTATCGCATATGAGCTTTTCGTCGTTTGACGCCATTGCTAAGGCAATCTGAGGCAGACTTGAACCATGCTCGCCTCTGGAGACAAGCGAGTATATATCTACAGCAGGAACAAGTGCTTGTGGGTCTCCCAGTTGGGTAGCACGGCCAAGTGACTTTACCTTTATAAACGATATGCCTGTGTACATATGCTGAGTACTTTAAAATGAAAGGGTGAATGAATCAGGCCAGTATCACAGATATCAGGAAATGAATGTTACGGATTATAATTACCTACTCATCATCATTGTTCAGTGAGACTTGGGAATGGGCATTGCGGTGGCCACGCAAGTACAGTACGACAAACAATCGACTCTGCGTGCGTGGTAAGTGTTAGTAGTAACTTTAGTAATAGAGCTGCCGAACGGAGAGCTTCAGTAATAGTCACGGCGCTTTAAGCAACTGTATTGAGTTTCAGCATCATCTGCATGGGTAAGGAAGGTGACTGGAAATTTGATTATTAAATATTAGTACGAGTATCTTCCTACCTATTAATATTGTTTTCAGCAATGACAATATAACATTCTATTATATCGAAGCGGAGTTGTCTTGGCAACAGCACCGTATGTGAGGGTCCGCTGAGTCTGTTCGGTGCTCAGCCAGAATTGCGTCGGGGGAGGACTTGGCTCAGTGTCTATCAGGTCTATTCTACTTGCGTGACGTTGTGCTATGCTGCAGGCTGTGGGCTTCCGCGAGACTCTGCTGTTTGCAGCGGCAGTAGTACAAAGTATGCTGACAGTGCCACTCCAACTCAATAAAGTTAAACACCTCATTTGTGGAACGCATTTCCCTCTTGGAATAAACTTGATCCGAAAATAACTTAATAACTTAATCTTATTTGAGACGTATTTTTACTATTTGTTTCAGTTAAGCAGATAAAATAAACACGCTTTTTGAGAAGATTCCAACGCAAAGGGGCGTCCTTAGACACTACAAGATGCCAACAATTATTATCTTTTAAGAAAACTGGGTGGTTGATTTATGCCCCAGTACAGAGCCAAGCCCTCCTAACCCCAGGATAATTCCGACGTTCCATGGTATCACTGGACATTACAAAACACCATGAATTAATACCTTTTAAGAATATTTGGAGGTTTAGTCATGGCCCTAATAACAGGGTAAGAACTCCCTGCCGCGGAAGAACCTGCAGTTGAAAAAGAAAAAAGAGAGCTTACTTGCGGCAGGCCAAGAAAGTCGAGTAGCTAAAGTGCGGGAGGCACATCCCGCATGGGAACAACACGTCGGGAAAGAACAGCACGCTATCAAATTTAGAATCAACGCAAGACTGATATCAGTAATAAAACCAAGCTAAAAATCTCCTGTAAAACGTCATGTAGAATATTAAAAAAAGGAAAACCCAAGGATCCCAACACCATTGCGATGGAGGGACCGTTTCGAGATATCTTGAGTTAAGACAGTGCAGCCATAACAAACACGAGTCTCCTCTAATTAGGTTGAATTAAAGACGTGGACTAATTAATTTTACGAGTTTGCCGGCTCATTAGTACACGCTGTGAAGCATGGCGATGTCGCGATCTTTGCTCGAATGGTTTACAGTTCGTTTGTCAAGACGGTGCTCGTTAGAGCCTCATTTTATTGCAGAGAAACAAGGATCGTTTTAGAACCTCCTCATCTTGCCATACATTATCTATAAAGCTGGTGTTCGTCGGTACCTCATTAGAAGTCATTTCACTAATGAATAGAAACAGATCGTTTGGAAACCTTCAAATCCTGCTGTACGTCACCCATCAAGCTGGTGTTTGCACGTGCTTCACGCCACACGTTTACGAGTAAAAAGACGGATTCTCGGAAACTTCAGAAAATTCGGAGTATCGCGAATGCAGTGACGTAACCGCAAATGATCTATATTTTTCCTCATAAATGAAATAATATTATTATATAAGTTAGTCCAAACCTCCATAGTCACAGTAAATGTGCTCCGAAAGAGAAAGAAAAAAAAGGAACTCATTCACGAGCGTGTGCTCACAGAGGATCAACGCGCATGGATACAGCAAGTTGGAAACGACGAAGAAAAACAGCATAAAAGAATCATTAGTCGGAAAATAAAAATGGAAGAAAGTGGCTACGAAAGACAGCAGTTTTGAAGGCCTGGCTAAGGTAACCTATTCAATTACATGATCAATCATAGATTGTTTGAGGGATTAAGCCACCTCGATCTTAATTTGAGCCTTAAACATTGATATAAGTATTTCTTCACGGAGCGGCATATAGTATACATTCCTGTTAACTTACAGCGTGCTGGAGAAATGGATTAATTAAGGACAGTTTCTAAGCCTTTCTCATCTTACTACACATATAATCATTGTGTACCTAGCTGGCGTTCGTCTGTGGCTCATCTCACTAATCTCAAAGACAATGATTACTTTTATGCCTTCTTTGCTAATAATACTAAGCATCACTTCTGAAGCTGGCCTTCGTCTGTCTGTGGCTCATATCCTACAAATATGAGAGGCAATGATTAGTTTTATGTCTTCCTCTCTAATTATACTAAGCATCACTTCTATAAAGCTGGTGTTCGTCTGAGGCTTACTGCACAAATCTCAGAGATAATGATTGCTTGCAAGCTTTTTTCTCCATGTACTATTCATCATTTGTGAAGTTGGTGCTCGTCTGCAGCTCATCCCACAAACCTCAGAGACAAAGATTACGTGTGTGCCTTTCCTAGTACTGCGCACCAGCTCGTTGGTGGCTCATTTCACACATCTGAGACGTAAGAATTGTTTTTATATGAACTCATTTTGCAATATAATGCATAGTTTGTTAAGCTAGCGCTCGCAGGTAACTCATTCCACTGATCTCAAAGTCAAGGACTGTTGAATGCATGCATTCTTTCCACTAGAAAACAACATCCCTATGAGTCATGACCAATGCGATAATTTCATGAACTATGTATTGAACAGCCACACTCGGGAGGGTGAGCATCGCTGGGATGTTTTAAAATCACAGTGTCAATAGAAAGGATAAGTTAGGTAATATATTAGTTTATGCATCCCTAGGGATGATGCGGTGTTTTGAGAAAGGAAAGGTACGTCCAATATGTTAAGAAAAACAGAGAAGCCTGGCACGGAACAACACGGAAGAAAACAGCAGGTCAAGGAAGAAAACGAATAATAGAATAAAGATCGTCAGTAAAATTGCAAAACAGTAAGAAAGAAATGCAGATATCCCAAAGGCCTAAAATAACCCATGACATCTCAGGGGGTAGCGGCTCCTAAAACATAGAAGGGGCGAGCGGAAAAAATTCTTGTATAAGGTTCATGGACCAGATAGGCCCCATGAAAGGAAAAATAACAGATATATATGTAAACAAGACAGCCTCAATCCAGGCATTGTACGAGTAGATACCGAGCACTTAGTTCTCATAGTTATCAAGCTAAAAACAAAAGGATCCAGCTACACTCACTGCCAAGAGCGACAAAAACATGTTTTTGGGCGAAATCCTCGCTGGAGACGGCCCGGCACTGGTACGCCCCCGCGTCGCTGGGCTGCGCTGAGTCCACCTTCAGTAAACTTCGCCGTATGAAGGCAGGGCGCTCAGCAGCGGTCCTTGGACTTGATGCCATGCTGCCCACCCCGTCCTCCGATATGAGAACTCGGCCACCACTCCTGAGATAAGAGAAAACTGAGAATTAGACAGAGGCTGCATCGCACAACGATAAGATATCAATTAGAAAAAAAAAAACGTAGTTAAAGCAGCTTCCACTGTATCTTCTGATATGAGAACTCTTGCACCAGTCCGGCGGTGAGAGAAATTTGGTTAAAACCCTACCAACTTCCTCCCAAGATATGAGACCTCTGCCACCGGTCCCGAGACGAAACAAAAACGTACCAAGCATTCCACCTATACTTCAGTCTTCATTATCGGCGTAAGCCTGTATTTTACAATTTCCTGTCTTGTATTATGTCCGTATATAAGTAGGGCGATCACAGTACAAAGTTTGCGTGGGTCAACATCATACAGTATAGCAGGCACAGAAAGTGTCAAGTTCAAGCCTATAGATATGCTACAGAAACGTCAAATTCACAATATTACTGACGAATGTCATCGCACAAAACTGATTGAGTTTCCCCAGGTGTTGCGAATTCCCAGAAACAAGTTGTTCGTAAAATCAAGGCAATCGCTAACTGGAAGTGAAGTTTGTTGATTGCTTTAGCGATGCCGTCGCCATCCGTGATGACTTCAATCAACAAGTCCTTCCAGTGAAGAATATAAACTAAAAAATAACAGGTTCATCTACTCCCACCAATACCATCTTTCATATAACGGCGACGCTTTGACGGATACACGTTATACAGAACATATCCACAGCACTCACGTACATTCGCAAACACTATCGCTTTGAATCAAAGGCGATAGGAATAACCTACAGCAATGAAAAGCAAGATTTCCATTCAGGTTTGGAGTTAAAGTAAACAGTGGCAGCGGACGTGATATTACACGCCTGCAGCTATGGGTAGCAATCTGCAGCTGGGATAAAAGTCCTTAGTGTTTGAATTGGTTAATTCCATGCAATGGCAGCACCGGAGACGGCTGCTGGGAAACGATTCATGCCATGGCCGTAGGGGGCAGTTGAAGGTATAAAATGTGGAGGAGTCGACCGTGGCCTCAGACTGGCAATTCTGGGTAATGAGGCAAGTGGTTCGGTCGCAATTTCTGGCTGTTTCACTCGTAGTTCTGGCTACTGCAGTCGTAATTCTGGGCAGTTTCACTCGTAGTTCTGGCTACTGCAGCCGTAATTCTGGGCAGTTTCACTCGTAGTTTTGGCTACTGCAGTCGTAAATCTGGGCTGTTTCACTCGTAGTTCTGGCTACTGCAGTCGTAATTCTGGGCAGTTTCACTCGTAGTTTTGGCTAATGCAGTCGTAAATCTGGGCTGTTTCACTCGTAGTTCTGGCTACTGCAGTCGTAAGTCTGGGCAGTTTCACTCGTAGTTTTGGCTACTGCAGTCGCAATTCAGGGCTGTTTCACTCGGAATTCTAGGCAGTTTATCACATATTTCTTGGTTAATTAGGTCGTACTTTTGAGCTGATTCCCTCGCATGTGTAGATAGTGTCACTCCTAAATCAGGACAGGAATGCTTTATTCGCATTTCCGGGTCATTCTACTTTTAATTTTGAGCAGCCTCACGTACGATTTTAGGCAGTTTCACTTTATATCCTGAGTTGCTTTACTTGTAGTTCTGGGCTGTTTCACTAGCAAACCAGAGCTGTTTGACTCGTCAAGTTTCACTCGTAATTCTTGGCTGTTCCACTCGTTACTTTTGTATATTTAACTCGTAAGTCAGGGCTGTCCTCTCAGCAGGGAAGTGATTTAGCTCGTAATTTTGGCTGCGTGACTCGCATAACAACGATGTCGGACAATCTGACTAGTAATTTTTGGCAGCTATAATTGTAATTCCGGGCTGTTTCACTCGTAAGTCTGGGTAGTTTCCCTCGTATTTCGGGCTCCTTCAGTCAAAATTCAGGGCGGTTTTACTCAAAAATAAGGGTTTCCTCGTATACTGGGTCGTGGTCTCTGAATTAGGCGCAATTAGCGAGTATGACCAGAGATTCCTGGCTGCTTCGTAAAGCTACACAACTATGAAAGTGTTTCACTCGTAAGTTCGGACATTGCGGATATGCTTGAGTCATAACGTTACAAAATCACAATTTTAATAGTAACCAGTAAGCCCCACTTCATTTAGTAAGTTTACAGCACAGATTGGGACCGTTCCGTTCTATTCTTAAATTGGTCAACATTTTGGGCTCTCACTGAAACTTTCGGGTCGAAATGCTGCAAAAATTACGATTTTTATAGCAACCTCTAAGCCCAACACTTTGCACCGGGGGATCAGCCGACAGCCCCCCCCCCCCCCCCCCCCCCCCNGTACTAGAACGAAACCTCCGTTAGTGCAGTAAACTCTTTGAAAACGTTCCTCTCTGAAGCGTACCCACATATAAACTTCAAATTTTCCTACAAAAACACATTTACCATATTCCTACTTCAAATTCAAAGACAACCCCCCCCCCCCCCCCCCCCCCCCCCCCCCCCCCGCTTTCTTCCAGTTCTTAAATCGCGCTACATTTCACTTGGCAACGCCAAATCGCCTTTGAGATTCGGTCCACACCCGTCACGGTAGCCTCGGCTCAAGATCAATGCGGCCACTAGAGCGGCAGTCAAGTCTGCATAATTCGCTCCTACAGAGCTTTGTGCCGCAAGTGGGGGGTCGTATAGATAAGGCGCGAGACGGACGGTGTCACGTATAATGCTGCGCCAGTCGCACTGCCAGGAGGCGCACCTTCTTCGCCGTTGACTGAATTACGGTGATATTAGAGTTTATGTAAAACCTGTCTCTATTCTGCTTACTATTCGGGAAGTCCAGTGTTCAAATCGTTCGTTCTCTACTGGATTCCAATTGCAGTTATTAAAAATAGTTCTACAATCTGTTGCGAAATTTCTCACTGGGACTGAGTAGCTGCAGAAATGAGTGCTGTTATCTTTCCCGACTCCGACCCAATTACTGTCATGTAGCCACTAATTTCCATCATCTCTTTTCACTTTCCTCACAAGGACAGAGTCGTTCTAAAGGCCTGAGCACCAATTTTTTTTTCTGTACGGCTTAACCGTGCGGGGAGCAAAACTGCTCAGGAAAATACAAGGACATATTTCAAATGCTAGTGATAAAAAGGTTATAGAACTCTTAAACTTAGTGGACTTTGATTATCAATAAAACACGTTCCGAAAAAGCTATCAGCACTTACGGGCACTGTGGAGAAAACTCGCGGTTGGCTTTCCCGCAGGTCACAATATGTAGCTGCGACCCAACAGGAATCAAGATGGCGATGACTCTACTCAAGCATCGGGGCATGAATCATATGCATCATCTGTACCTCGTTCGAAAATGCTCAAGGTACTCAAGCAAGGCATAGGTAAGCAAGTAGCCACATAAGCACTGATATAATTTAAGCGAACTTGATGGAACATGTCAGTACGCGTCATGCCTCAATTTAAGCAACAATACGGAAGTATGCTCTAATACAGGGATGGGCAAACTTTTTGACTCAGGGGCCACACAGACTTTCAAAATTGACAGACGGACTGGTCCGGTATTATTTTACTTGAACTGACATACATACAGAAGGGGGAAATAAATAACCGTACACCATGAAATTGTTTATTTAAAAAATTCTAGCAAACCAAAAATAAATATATTGATACAGCATTTGCATTATTGCGTAAACAACACACACGCAACAACAAAACAAGTAAATCCCTCTATAACAGAGGTTATATAAAAATTTATATATTTTGGGTTGAAAAAAGTATTCGTACAACACAAATACGACTTTAAAACAACATTTAATACTTTGTGGCGTAGCCTTTGCTCAGTTCAACGGCAATTAATCTTCTTCTATAGTTTTTTTTACCAAGCCGTGACAAGTTAACTGAAGGATTTTAGCCCATTCTTCCTTGCAGATTTCTTTGAGTTCCGCAATGGACTTCGGCTTCCTCGCATTAATGGTTAGTTTCAGAAATCGCCACAAATTTTCTATCGGAGTCAAATCCGGAGACTGGCTAGGCCATTCTAGTTGTTGTACATGATTATCGGTGAACCATTTCTTTGTGGTTTTCGCCGTATGTTTTGGGTCGTTTTCGTGCTGAAAAACGAATTCTTGCGGAAGCCTGAGTTTTTGAACCGACGCATGCAAATGTTCCTTGAAAATGTCCTGATAAATGTGAGCGTCCATTCTCCTTTCTATAACATGAATGTTACCAGTTCCACATGATGGAAAGCATCCCCAAATCATAACGTTACCATTACCAAATTTCACAGTGGGAATGGTGTTTTTTAATGCGAATGCTGTTTCGTCTTTCCTCTACGTATGTTTTTTTGAATTTCGTCCAAATAGCTCCATTTTAGTCTCATCCGACCACAACACGTTTTCACAGAACGACTAAGGCTTGTTCTTGTGCTCACGGACGAATTTCAGACGATCTTTCCTATTTCGTTTTGACAGCTGGGGGGTTTTGCGAGGATTTTCGAAAATGTAAATGGTTTTGATACAGCAGCTCGTGGCGTATTGTACGAAGACTAACGCTTGTCCCTGCTGCTGGCAAGTCCTCCTGAAGCTCTATTCGAGTAGTCACGGGATTTTTGGACACTTTCCTGGCCATTTTTCTTGAAGCTCTAGGGGAAATCTTCTGCGGCCTGCCAGATCTATGTTGGTTTTCGACGGTTTCCAAACTTTTAAACCTTTTGATAAATGACCCGATGGTGGTAAACGGTATTTTGAGTGTGTCATATTTGCCTATAAATTTTCCCATATTTCCATTCTTTAATAAGAAACTCTTTTACAGAATTCGTAAACTCCTAGCTTTTTGCCATGGTTACAACCTTCCTCTACGATGTTGCATGAAATAATGACCCCAAAGCTGTTCATGGACTACAGTAGATTTCTAATGAAAAATCTAGAAGGTTCTAAAAGTTCTTGAACGGTCAAATAATTTCTAAAATGAAAAAATAGTTTTGTACGAATACATTTTTCAACCCCAGATATGTGAAATATAATATAATTTATATCATTAACTCCGCCAAGGAGGTTATGTTTTCGTCGTGTTTGTCTGTCTCTTTATAATTGTCTGTCACCTAGATAACTCAAAAAGTTCGGAACCGATTTGGACGAAATTTACAGGGATTGTTAGGCATGTTAAGAGGAACAGATGATAAACTTTTGCTAGAGATACGTCCATCAGTTTGTTTGTTTGTATGTCTGCCTCATTTTTCTCAATGCCATAACTCAAAAAGTTATGTATAGATTTTTATGAAATTAACATGAGCTGTTAGGTATATAACAAAGAATAAATGACCAAATTTCAGTAATGATCAGTTTGTTCGTTCGTTTGTCACGGTTTTTAATTTTATGCTTGTTAGCGCAATAACTCAAAAATTAATTAATGGATCTTTATGAAATTTATAGGCTTTGTTAGTAATGTTAAAAGACATAAATGATTAAATTTTGTTGCAAATCGGTTTGTTCATTTGTATGTTTGACTCATGTTTGTCATAACGTTTGTTAGCAGTGTAACTCAAAAACTTATGAACGGATCTTCAAGAAAATTGCTCAAGCTGTTATTACTATCAAAAGGCACAAATGATCAGATTTTGAAGTTTATACAAGATAATTATGGTTCCAGAGCCAATTTGAATTTTTTGCTACTGTTGCCTCGCTTGGAGGAGGTATGCGCTCTCAGAGTGTTCTAGTTCATTATAATTTTTGATTTTGTTGACATATATCAACTGATAACATTTGAATAGAAATACTGTATCAATGTATTTATTTTTGGTTCGCTAAATTTTTCAAATAAACAATTTCATGGTGTACGAACATTTACTTCTCCCTCTGTACGATGTTTGTTATTTTTCTTGCCTTGAATATCTTAATTGGGTCAATTTTAGGCAATTTACATGAATACAATTTCCGTCGGAAATGTTTTGTTTTCGAGATATTTGACTATGAAGTTCCCATTGTTTTTCTACGGGAGAAAATAGGTTAGGTTCCTATGGAGTCGCTAGAGCAAGCCTATAATGACGCCGGTTCTTTTCTTCCATAGAAAAACAATGGGAACTTCAAAGTCAAATATCTAGAAAACGAAGCTTTCCGAGAGAAAGTGTATTCATGTAAATTGTTTTAAATTGACCCAATTAAAATACTCAAGGCATGAAAACAACAAAAATCGTACGTGAGCTAAAATAAAAATTTACCGCCTAGCACCTGATGCATAATTACCAAAGCCAACAAATAACATATTTGCTGCAGATATATAATTTTGGAATGAGTCCTATAATTAGAAGTTAAAAAGAGTTGATACAGTACATCTAAGGTCCAAGACCTTCCGCGGGTCGGATTAAAAAAAAACTAACCATCCATATGTACCCCGAGCGCCGCAGTTTGCCCACCCCTGGTATAGACTATAAACGCTGATAATATCGGTGAAATTTGAAACAACTGAAGATTTCCGAAAAATCGATGAGGTCCCTCACAGTTTTTCTTCGGAAAAAAAATTGAAAATCAAAATCAGTCACGGAAGCACCATGCTCACGTTCACAGCTCTAACACCTTGTATCGCTCGCAGGTTCGAGGCCGACCCAGGCACACGAGCTCTTTGCTGATCTAGGTGTGCTTACTCGGCAGTTGTGTGCATGCACTGCGCCGTGGTGGAACTTGCCTGCCTCAGAGATGAGGGGGTTTGGGGTCGCGGGTCAATTGTTCCTTCCGTCAAATTTGGAGCCATAGTTCTTGGTGACCCGTGTTCGACTGCGACTGCACTTACTCCTCTGGGGCCAGTGGGCCTATATCTGCAGCACAAACCAGAGCATGTGGGTTTCCCAGGTGAGAGTGTTTAAGTCTAAGTTGACTTTAACTTTAGCAGATCCACCTCATAATTGCGCGGAAGAAAGGTGTTAGCATTAGGGTTATTGCGCCGTGGTATTCCAGTTCCCAAATGCAAAGGGAAACACAATCCAGGATAAAACAATTTGCCATCTCAAGAAGCAATATTCTCATTTCCTAAATAACTATTACTTTTTACTAAAACATGAATTCGCCAAACTGATACTGAATTTAGGCTAGGTATGGTATGGACAGTAAATGCTGGTAATATTGATGAAATTGGAAATAACTGTAGATTTTGAAAATAATCGCAAAGGAGATAGCAGTTTTTTCCTGGAATAATCCTGAAAAATCAAAGGCAGCAGATCTTCCTAATATTTGCACAGGAGAAAAGTGTCAGTATTAGGATACTTGTAAGCTTAGACTGTTTACTTCAAGTAAACAGTCGTCTATAGGTTTGTTAACGATGGAAACTGCGACCAGAGGACAGTCGCTATATGTTCGCCTTCTCCCTTCTGTAGAATTTTATCAATCAACAAAAATGAAATTCGGAGCTCCATCGAATTATTCGAATGCGCTCAGCGAACACGGTCTGACAGGAAAAAAATCAAATACAGAGAGAAATGTAGGAGCGTAATTCCTGACGAAGCAAGATCATTTATTATACGCTAGTTTAGTCTCCAAAGACACAACAACGCGATATGTTACAAGCGATGAGAAGGAGAGCGACGTGAAGTATGTCAGTTGGAGCTGGTCGCTTGAGCAATTAAGTGTGCCCTCGGTACGTCCGCTTCGAGCGGAAGCACCACATGGTTGCAGATCTTAATTACCCTGTCAAAAATCAGGATCGCCACAGAAGCGAAAACTGCAATTTAGCTGCTGGGCGGCGCCGCGGCGGCCTTGAATTTTGTTTGGGTAAGAACGGTACCTCCCACGCACCCGGTAGCACTATCGTCTCTCACGACGATTTTGCGTTCACGTAAGCTTTCCTGCGCGCGCCACCACTAAAATATACACTACCTAGGCAAACTTAACCTAACCTAACCTACCCTAACCTCCTTACCTAACCTTCTAACCTAACCTAGCCTTACCTATCTCAACTTAACCTAATCTAACCCAATCTAACCTTTCTAACCTTACTGAACCTTACCTAACGTTATCTAACGTTACCAAATGTTACCTAACGTTACCCAACATTACCTAACCTAACCCAACTTAATCAGCGATACAGCGAGCAGTGCGGCGCACCAACTTGAACGCCGCTCACGCGCACACGATCTGCGTACACAAACACGCACACAAATCGTCGTGAGAGACGATAGAGCCACCCGGTACAATACGGAGCAGGTGTTGCGGACTACCAAAAAGTGAGAGCCGCTTCCCGTTGCCGACAATACCGTACGTAACGGAGCCTTGCGCAGATAGTATGATAGTACCTTTTGTCCGTTGTCGAGCGAAGCTTGTTTTGCCATGGAGCAAGCATAAGTGGAGGCCACATGGACACGATGGGCATAGAGAAATATTTTGCTCTAGTCAAAGTCAAAAGACAGCAGAAAAATCCGTTTCCTGCCAGCAATGTCGTAAGAAGAAGAAAAAGTATTTAAATGTGTCCATAAACAGGAGAATGAATTATTTCGTTACATTTCAGTTTTACCACCGTAGCCGCAACTCAGGCGATTCAACAGTGAATTTCGTTTTTTATAACTACGTCATCAGTAAGAATATTTTATCTCTGCATTCCTGCCGGAAGAACTCACTCAATTTGGCTCAGTGCGCTACTACTGGCGAGAAAAAGGCGCAAAGCATAGGACAAGATACTCAAGTGGAAGGCCCCTTTTTTATGGCCTTCCACACGAGAGAGACTAGAGGAGTCCCGCGATCTAGGTCAGCCATCTCTATCGACAGCAAACCTGGCGGAACAGAAAGGGAAAAATAAAGAACCTACCTAACTTAACAAAACTAACCTCGTCAGCAGGAACTGCGGCCAGATGCAACATCCCCTGCGGAGAAGGCACTTGGGACCCTTGGGTTCGTAAAGCCCAAATATAGTGTGGCAGGGATAGGGCCCGCCAGAATATACCCCTGAGGGCAACAGGAGAATGAAGATATGATTTAGATCGCTGAGTATAACCATTCAGGGCAAATGGCGATGTCATTTTGGGGTAAAAAATGATTTCGGCCTCAGCAGAGTTAAAATCACTATGGACAAGAAATGAGAGCATAAACGCTTAGAGCATTTATTTGCGGTCACTTCAGTGTTTGCATTGCTTTACTAAGTTGAAAAATGAATGTGTGACGCAATTTTTCCCCATGACCATTTCAAAGAGAACGATCGTTACTTGCCCCGAAAGGTTATACGGCATTTTTGGAAACTCTTTAGACATCCGACTAAGACCAGAGAAATTTGGCCAGATGGTCGTTAGAAAGTCAGGAACTAGTAATCAAAGACTATAATAAGGACCAATGGGCATTTGTTTATTTACTGTATATCTGTATGTTTATATGTCCGTTGCTGGGAGGAGAAAACTACAGGTTGGAGAATGTGGTAATTCTGCCATGCACTATAGAAATAGACAGGGAAAAATTTGACCAGGTTGCACGTGATAACAAAAGAACGTAACCTCATTTGAAAGCACTTCTTGCTTTGTTTCGTTGAGTTCAAGCAATGAAGAGATCGACACCGTCTCTAAGCTCTCCGATGGATCCTAATTCTTAGCTGCTTCTCGCAGCCAATTTCAGCAGGTCTGAATTCGCGCGAAAATTAAGTGGATCGACGGAGTGAGTGGCACGACATTCTTCACAGTTCCGTAAAATTAAAGAAGTCAACGGAGTGAGTGGCACGACATTCTTCAAGGTCCCTAAATTTAAAAAATCGACGGAGTGAGTGGTACGACATTCTTCACAGTGCCGTAAATTTAAGAAGTCGACGGAGTGAGGGGCAAGGCATTCTTCACAGTTCCGTAAAATTTAAGAAGTCGACGGAGTGAGGGGCAAGGCATTTTTCACAGCACCGAACAAATAAGAAGTCGAGCAAAGAACACGAAAATTTTGTTGACACAGTTATTTTTTCCAACTTACTTTCTTCTTTTGACGAAACAGCATTTCACTTGGGCAAAAAAAATCGAAAGATAACAAATCAGAGCGTATGTAACATACAGAGCCCACAATTATTTTACGAGTGATACTTGAGTGCCGACAGACAAACGAACAATATTCTTTTGTCTGTATGAGTGCCCGTTGAAATGAATCAAGTTTTCTGCAAGTCACGGAAGGAAAGATTGCGCTGTTCAGCGCTAGTGAAGCCGAGAAACTAATCTCAAGTTCGATTAATTTGGCAGTTGCGAAGCATCGACTATAAGCAAATTATTAGTAGACGCGTAATCAGCAAAAAAGTACGACAAATGCTTCGCCGTCATTTTTTACACTAGAAATGATAATAATAATATTGCACGGAACTGTAACAATACTATCACACTTTCTCTTATCCCCATTGTTTTTACAATGCACTTTAAATTGGCAATAGCTCATAGAGGACCGGGGTGTAAGTCCCGGTGTCTTTTTGGGAATGGGCCTTTTGGTTCGTCTACTGCCGCCTATATAATCTATAATAATCTAATCTAAATGGGGCAGCCCTGGGGCGTGGGGACGTGCTCATAGGCTGGAGGACTGATCAACTCACCACAACCTGATAGTTATAGTTAGTTAGTTATAGTTAATTGGAAAGTTTAAGCCTCCGTTTCCGAGCAGAACGGTATCACAGAGGAAAGAGCAAAGGACATACAGTATGCCAAGAGAACAGGGAACCCATGCACGAAGGCGTTTCCACCACACAGGATCAACGCACATAGGAACAGTAAGTCGGGAAAGAAGAGGAAGAACAGATAAAGCATGTGCAAGTAGGAGTATGAAATCGGGAAGGATGCAAAGTGGGCACGAAAGAGAGACATCCTGAAGGCCTAGCTAATGGCTAAGGTAACCTACACGGGTCCCCTGGGGCTGCCTAGGCTTGATAGCATAGGATGGACGAACCTTAACTAACCTAATCATATTACCGCAACCTGTAAAACGATAATTGGAAATGTGGTTGCGAGAGCGCAGTCTATTATCGAGCGGTGCAAATTGAGCAATAATAAATTTCTACGTTCTTTGCCATTTCGTGTATGAAGCCCGACGTAATATGTGTTGTAAACGGTACATTAAACAAGATGCAAGTCTCTGGACGAGCAGGTTATACGTTACGCTATTGATTTCATTCAGTATCACTGTTCTAGCGCAGTGACACCAGTAATCAAGGAGCAGTATAGGCCTTCCTATAATGATGTAACTCCATTTAGTACTACGCAGTAATAAATAATATAATAGTATCATTCATTAATGCGTTTACAATTCAGGATTTAAACACAGTCTCCTTCCCTGCAGATCTCCAAGTTTAGTATGCTAGTCCAGTAGGCGCATAAAATAACTTAGGTGTCACAACACGGCCACCTACGAACTGTGGTGGCACAGAAACAAAGTTTGCCTATCAATGGAACGACTCATATTCGTCGAATTTGGTTCTGCAGGCGATTCAAGCATTGAAAAGTTTCGCTCTAATGAAGGGCGTGGGAAGATGTGTAGGCTGACGCAGGCGAAAACATATATGCCTACGCGTTCAAGGTGCTCGACGGGAAATGCCTACATTTGCTGTAAATTTCAGAATTTTTTGAGTCGAGTGCGAATTTGTTGAAGCCAGAGCTCGTTCAAGTAACGAATCATCTCCTTATCTATGTGACTGAGTCCCTCAGTCTGAGTGCGAATAACAAAATCAATGCTGCAGGATAGCGTCAGTCGCAATAAGTCTTTAGGGAGACGCGATCAAGTGCAGTCGAAAACACGCGAACGATTCTTATGCAATTATGATGGACATAAATGTAACACCGTTCTTACAAGAAAAAGCAGAGGACAACATTACTCAGTTTTAAGAACAATAACAGCAATATTTCCAGGGAATTATTGTTCCTGGAACAGCAGAATGAGCGATGCAGTTGCATGCACGAGAATACAACCAGCGGGAGCAGCATTACAATTATTGCAGAAGTGTAACCCATGTTAACCCTATCCTGAGCGGCTGAAAATGCGTATATAGTCCAGGTTAGTCCTTGGAAAAGTGGCTGCAGAATATGCAATGGCTAGGTTACCCATTAAAGCCCAATGCAGACGAGAAGCACAAATTGCCGGCAGTGGCATTTCGCCGACAAATGCTCCACCAGACTCGGCGAAAAAGTTGCTTGAAGATCGAGTTCAGCAGGATAAGTCTAAGCCAATCTTCTTTGTAGCTTTCGAGGAATGCAAACCAACTTACCGGCCAGTTTTGCCTGTTATCTGTTCTCTACTGTTGTATGTAATGCCTCAGTTTTTCTCAAAACTTCAAGTTAAATGGTGGCGATTGCAACTGCAAGGATGAAAGTATAAAATGCATTTGTCTCCAGGTGACGATGCAGGAAATGTACATCTCTAAATTTCATTCACAACCAAGATGGTGCAAAAACTTTCAGTTGGTTAGTACTATTTGCATGGTGAATAAAAAAGAGCGTGTAAAGAAGCAGTAAAATTTCTTAAATTAATACATACAATTTCTCTTTCATGCAACTTTCAAAAACTTCACCCTTGGACATTGCAACTGTATAAGAACATTTCCGCAGCTACGTGCGCATTGAAATGTCGTGCCAAGCTTGACAATCCGACAATTTTGTCTGGTCGAAATCGGCGAAGATGTCGCTCGTCTGAAACGGCTTAAAGGGTGGGTGAAAAATGCACATAAGCCGGGTTAACTCTTTATCGAGCAGTTGTAAGCGCTTGCATCAGCAAAGCATTATGGAAGTGATTATACATGGTCACTTGCCTGGTACTAGGTTACGACAGTTGTATGTCGTCAAGCTCCCTTTTCAACTTTGTCTGAGTCACGTCAAGCATTGTTTGGAATTAGTGGTTCAGGGACTTGAAGGCCTGACTGACTACGTACAAGATAATTGATGAGCGCTAAGTTGGGCGTCGCTTTAGGAACTTGAGGCATTGTGTTTTCGCCAGTCCCCAAGCGTAACCGGTTTGTATTTAATACTTGAAACGCGTTCGAAAGAGATGAATCAAGTATTCACGATGGACCGCCCGGACAAGGTAACACTAACTGGTTTAAATTATATCCACTACTGCACCAAATGCAACCCTTTTGTTGAATAAGTCATGAAAGTATGTATTTGAAAATATCTTACCATCCTATCGAAAAAGTTCACATACTCCAAATTTCACCATGTCCACAAAGTCCACAAAGTTCACCAAGTGCACAAAAGCAGCCAAGTTCACAAAGGCCCGTGACCAGGCCTCACTAATAACCCGGGAGTTCCCGGGTTCGTATCCTGGATACTGTTTGGCAAAAAAAAGTTGGGTGCCTTGGAATCTTTTTCTTCAGTATTAGGTAGGGGAAAATAAGGCTTCGGACAGACAGACGGACGGACTGACAGACAGACAGCTCTCTAATTATAGTATAGATTGAAGTGGGTGAATCGAGCGTACCTCAAGCCAGCTATTTGGTTAACGGTA
The DNA here is from genome assembly GCA_001587735.2 of Parhyale hawaiensis. Classification (NCBI taxonomy): domain Eukaryota; kingdom Metazoa; phylum Arthropoda; class Malacostraca; order Amphipoda; family Hyalidae; genus Parhyale; species Parhyale hawaiensis. The sequence continues at coordinate 5,621,259 of LQNS02277999.1, forward strand.
CGTCCCTTCCTCATCACGCCAGCCCCCCCCCCCCCATCGTGCCTCGATTGTGTAAGATGCGGGAGGTTCCCGGTGGCAGCTGTTACCCACAGTAAAGTATAGGCAGCATCAGCAACAACAGACCGGACAATAAAATTCTACTATTATTATATAACTTATTTAAGCCTCCCTAGACGTAACTATGGTGATTCAAGCGAGGAAAAGGAAGGGACATGTAGCATGTCGACAGAAATGTGGAACCCATACACGAAGGTGGACCAACGCGCATGGGAACAGCAGGTCGGGAAAAAAGAGGAAGAACAGAGGGCAGAAAGATGAGTAAGAGTATGAGAATAAAACACTAGAAAACTCTGAAATATGCAAGGTGCACGCTCAGAGCTTTGGAGAACGTTCGGCGAATATATAAATTTATATTCGGCAACAGCCACGACGTCGGCAATAACAGTACTGACATCGATATATTTATGAAACAGTATATATATATATATATTATAGAAGGTCCTCCTGAAACCTAGCTGGGCCTCACGATCAACTTGAAAAGCATCGACCAAGATCTCGAGTTGATTAAATCTGCTGATTTATACCAGTAAAATCTTGCCTCTGCTTAACTTGACACCCACTGGAATATAGTCGCAAGTCCACCAAAATTTGTAATCAGCTTTGAGCTCATTTCTTGTAACGAGAGAATGCGTTCCACGGCAAAGTCACTTTTTTTTTTTGAGTCAGCGATGTAGCAAACATTATTTGAAAACACTAATTAGAAAAGAACCTTTTGTTCGACAGACAGCCGAATGTAAATATTGTACTTTTACCAAAACACGTTAGGTTAGATTAGGCTGGCAAAAGTAGGACAGGCTTTGGTCGATTTTCAAAATACTGCTAATTGCGCACTGGTCTGTTCTCCCTTTTATTCCCTGCCTTGCTGTTCAAATGCATTTAGATTTGGTATGGGAACACCTGCGTACATTTGGTTCTCCATTCCTCTCGACATACCAAACTAAATTCCTCCCTTTTTTTTCGTGCAGTACCGTTACGGCGGGTGCACACTTACGCAAAAGTTATTTCCACACTACTAGACACCCGGTTAGTTTTCCGCGCACAAGACTTCGGCTCGCAGGGGGCTCTAAAAATAAAAGGAATATCTAAAATAAGGGTGGCTTCTTGCAGTTTGTACGCTTTGACTATACTGTACCTGCTATTTTTTAGTTGAGTTAATTTACATTGACGCACAGCTTTAGTATTTTGGTAGGACATTCAAACGCCGTAAGCTGTAGTCGCGGCAACGTGATCGGTAAAGTGAAAAGTTGAGAGACCGACAAAAAACTCTTGCGTGAGTGTGTACCCGCCATTACGATAGCTTGGAAGACTTGAACTAACCTGTACTAAAATAATGGCAAGCTTGATTTTCAATTTCATCACTTTAAGTACAATACAACGAATTTGGATATCTGCCATTCAAACAATAATCTCATCAGATTGGTGTGTTTTTCCATCAATCGTTTTCGAACGACTGTTTGATAGTAGAGGCGTAGAATACGAACAAGCTGCTACCTGGCACTCTTGTTATTATGGCTCCCTCGCAGAACCATTCCGTTAACAGCTATACATGGTTGGTATGTCCTATAGCACGTGTGTTTAGCATCAGAATAATGAAGATTCATTGTTTAATACTACACTTATTCTTGAGTCATGTATTATTATTTTTTCATTATTGGGAATAGGAACACTATAGAAAGAAACACAATGAGCAACAATGTCACGAAATGCAACTAGCTTCATCACACAATATATAACTAGAGCACTCTGAGAGCGCATACCTCCGCCAAGTGAAGCAACGGTAGCGAAAATTCAAATTAGCCCTGAAACCATAATTTTCTTTGCATAAACTCCAAAATCTAATCATTTGTGCCTTTTTATAATTATAACAGCTTTTTCAATTTTTTCGAAGATCCGTTCATAACTTTTTGAGTTATACTGTTAACAAACGTTATGACAAACATGGGTCAAACATACGAACGAACAAACCGATCTGCACCAAAATTTGATCATTTATATCTTTTAGCAATACTAACAACTCCTATAAATTTCATAAATATCCATTCATTATTTTTTGAGTTATTGTGCTAACAAGCATAAAATTAAAAACAATGACAAACGAACGAACGAACAAGCGAATCATTACCAAAATTTGGTCATTTACTCTTTGTTATAAACCTAACAATTCATGGTAATTTCATCAAAATCCATACATAACTTTTTGAGTTATAGCGTCGAGAAAAATGAGGCAGACAAACAAACAAACGGATGGACATATCTTCACCAAAAGTTAATCAACTGTTCCTCCTAACATAGCTAACAATCCCTGCAAATTTCATCCAAATCGGTTCATAACTTTTTGAGTTATCTTGGTGACAGACAAACAGACAGACAAATAGACAAACAGACAGACAGAGAGACAAACACGACGAAAACATAACCTCCTTGGCGGAGGTAATTACAGGGTAGAATACAAACAAGTAGCCTTCAGCGTCAGAAGTTTTGTGCTGTCTGAGGCCGGGTTCACACGAAAATTATTTAACGCCGCCAGGGCCAGTCGCGTTGCTTGCTTAGAAACAATAGAAAAGTGTACAACTTAAATGCAAATTTAAAATAAATACTTTGAAAGTGCCACTTGCAAACGGCCAGCTAATATGACAGGATTTTTTTTTTTGCAAATCCTGCACTCGACATACCGTGACGTCACAGGGAAACAATAAAAAGCTGGAACACTTTGCATTACCCAGTGGGAATAAAGAAGCTATGCATGCAGTGCGCACTCAACGTAAAGTGAGTCGCTGCCTGAAAGAGTGGAAAGTTCAATGCTCTACACCAGCAAATCGCGTCATTGAAAAGCAATCAGTGTCAGGATCGAACGTGGTCCCATGAGGGTCTTTGAGGACATTGCTCACGGAGCCTCATGAGTTGAAAGCTCAACAGATTCCATTTCGTTCTCGTATACTCTCGGCAGCGCGGGGCTAGAGACTGCTGACATTGACACTCAAGGTCGCGCGTTCGCGTCCGCCAGCCAGGCGTGCGATTTCTTATTGCGCTCAAAGTGCTTGGTCAGCGTTTGGTGCTTGGATGCTGCCGCGGTGGGTACTGACCTTAATCAGATATGGGGGATGGTCGAGGGGTCGCAATTTGTCGAAATAAGAGCCTTCCGTCGCTGGCATTTTGACGCTTGATAAGCTGTGGTCTGGAACAGTTGGCTTAAACTGTATCTAGAGCACGAACCAGTGCTTGTAGGTTTCCCAGGTGGGTTGCGCGACCAGTTTGACAATGCGCTTACCTTCAACCTACGATGTAGACATTCAGTGCCCCGGTCAAGTAGAACATTACCTGCGTGAGCCGTAATGTCGCTCTAATTCTGGGATCAGTTCATGATGTTGAAATTCGGTCTAAACGAGTTCATATGCACAAGTGAGCACAGACAAGCTGCTGCAACCGGTAAACTAAATTCATATTTCTTAGCAGCACGCGAAACAAAGTGGGCATTACGGAAGGCTACCACGATGGGAGGTGCACCAGAGGGCAAGTGAACGAATTTTCCTAGCAAAGTGTCCGCATGTTTTGTTGAGCCTGAGCAAACACAGCTTTGAGTTTACTAAAAAAAAGGTATTAAAATGTTGGCCGCCATGCCAGTTAGCTCAGCAAGCGTCGTTGGTAAATTTTCGATCAGCTCTTTATTTTGGGTCTTGGTAGGGCCATTTAAATGAAACTTCATGAATTTTCTGCAATTTAAAGTGACGGCAGAGCACGGATTCGGACGCGAAGCTTAATTAAGAAACTCGTTCTTTTGATTACCGTCTTTCATCCCATTAAAGTAACATTGTGATGTCCGCCAGCGGGAGCGACTTCACATGAATGCATGACATAAGATGGGCAAATCTTTTTCACGTATCCATCACACCACAAGAAATTGCACTTAACAGTTGTCATTCGTACATATTTGGGTATGTACAAGAATGAGTAAACAACATAGAATTTCAGCATGAACTCGAAAGCTAAAATTAAAGTAAAAATTGAGAGGGTCCCGTTGAACTTTGGTTTTTGTGAGGATAGTTGAGTTAACTTCACTTCCCCGCCCATGAGGACCCTCTGGTCGCACTTGTCACAGCGCTGCTGGGACGAAAATGCATTGTTAATTAGAAAATAAACGAGCAAGGAATGAAAAAAAGCCATGATTACAGTATCGTCCGAATAACACTGTATATGACGCTGCATAGAAGCTACACCTCGAGAGAATGGGATGCAAATAGGTACATCATACCTGAGTAGTCGAGCGTCCATATACCACGAGATGGTGTCAACGGGTGACCCTGTGACCTGGCACGTCAGCTCCAGCGGCCTACCTGTGGTCAGCTTCACCTCCAGTGGCTGAATCTGATGTGAAGAGCAACAGAATGTAATTATATAATCAGATTATCTTTGGACGCGAATTAGCACCAGTATAAGTTAGCGAACTCGATGTAATAAAAGCATCATTGCAATACCGACAAAACTGAGCTAACAATTTCCCTACAGAAGTTGTGAGCTTCTACATGACTGCCGTTTTCATACGAGCATTGCAATAGAAAATAGTTTTGTAGGCCATCATCATTATTTATTCGTTTCGATTTACCCAAAAAGAAATCTATATCATAATTCTGTTTGAGGCTACATCCGTCTGTCCGTCCATGTGTCTGCACGCTACGCTTTTCAAAATAAGATAGGGGGAAATTCAACTTGTAAGAAGCTCTGATTTTCGCTAGAATGAAATTCAACCATAGCTGTCTTCTTTAGCGCTTCTTGAAAAAAACTAAGTCACTAGCTTTCAAAGCACAGACATGAAGACCATGTCGCACGCATCTTATCTGCCGCTTTTTATTTCTTTCACAACATACTATGTTCGCTTTGCTTGTGGCGCCTGACGTTCTTATTAATAGGGCCAGCCAGATATGTAGTTAGGATACGCTGAAGGAGAATAGGAGGAGCCACGTTCAAATTTTAGCTGCCTGACTGGGGACATTTTTCAACCTTTGTATGCATGATGCGGTTCCGAGGGCATCATAATTGAAAAACAATTCTTTTCTGATGAATTTGCACAGGTTCCTTCAGTATGCGATAGGGACAATTAGGATGATCCGGGTCCGAGATCTCTCGGGAGAACACTGCTTCTGCTCTGTGGAATTTGAACAGGTTTCAGCTGCATCCATAGCAACGTCATCGGATGGGTACGGAGAAACGTTCCCATGTTTCATTAGATGGGATTCGTCTAAGGCAATATTTTTGATAGAGTTTTTGATCCTGTCGGGCATATGCAATGTCCCATACTTTGTAGACGAATTTCTTCTCAGGAGCTCGAGAGACTCAGTCTTGGTTGGAGTTTTCGTTCCTCTCGTGAGTAAGCCACTTCACTTGATGCTTTCTTTAGCTGAACCTCTTGGAAGCAGATGAAACTTCACACTGAGCTGACGCTTTTTTATATTGAATTTACTTTGCAGTCAAATTTCGACGCTTGAGGTTCAACTATCGGTTGGTATCCAGTTTATGGTAAGCCCTGAGCTTTTCCGGTGAATTCTTTTGACTGAACTCTATTTTCTTAGTGCTGCTCAACGTTTGACCAATTCCAAGCTGATATTCGCGCCTGTCTTCAGGGGGATATTTTGCCCTTGCATAACTCATGGCTGTACAACTTGCCTTTCATTAATGGAAGATCAGGCCTGCAGGGCTGAGACCTATTTTACAGCAAAGCCTACAGTAGGAATAGGAACAATAAAAAGCATCACAAAATTTTTGCCGTCATTTTTGACGGCGGGGCCCTCTGACTGGGGTTATTTACGGGGTAGGTTAGGTTAGAAGAGCTGCGCTAGGTCAAGCTACAATGAGTTCCAATTAGCGTTGCTTAGGATTGCTACATTTTACATAGTGAGAGCGCTAACTAATCGTAGAATTCTCACGGGTAACCCAAGGGTTACATTAGCATAGACTATATAATTGTTATGTTAGGGTAGACAGCCATTATTGAGTTAAAAAGAGTTCGTCAGGGTTAAGTGACGGGCGTTAACTTAGACGGGGTATGTTACGTTGGAAGAGCTGCATTAGGTTAAACTCTGGTAAAGTGCAATAGTGTAACGTGGTCTCATTCATTTTGGAAGGTATAGACTTTATTCAACCGTGGAATTTCCACCTGTCCCGCTAGTAATATATAATAATAATAATAACAATCATAAAAGAAAACTGGGGAAGTTTTCTTTAGATAGAATTTTCTGGCCATCTTGGAAATTAAAATCGTAAAACAACTTCTGTGGTGGACAAAAATAGTGGCAGGGTTCTGGATTGGCTATTGAAGTATACCAAACACTTCTGACAAAAAAAAAGTCCTCTCAATAACTTCGGCTCGACTCGCCTACGGAAAGCTCCGAGCGTGACAAATTCGCGAAGCCATTGAACGGGAAACACGATGTATGCACACGAGCAGTTCAGGAAAAGTATGACACAGAAGTGCATAATATTAAGTCACTTACGTAACGCTAGGTTAGGAGAGGAGAAAAAGAGGATAAGTTGGGTTAGCTTTAGAAACGATAAGTTAGGCTAACTTAAGCTAGATATGGATATGCCACATTAGATTTGGCTTGCCTGGATTGAATTAGGTTCCATTTTTATAATATTATTAAATAAAAAGTATGTAAATCAGTGAACTTGTATTTGTGACAGATTGTCCTCGTCATCAACCTAATCTAGCTTAACCCAGGTTAACCTAAATTAGCCTAGCCAAGTAGAGCTGAACATAATCTCACCTACTAGAATCTAACTTATCCTATCTCTATACCAACCTAACTTATCCTATCCCTACTCTAACTTTACTTATCCTATCCTAGACAAAAACTAGAGCACTCTGAGAGCGCATACCTCCGTCAAGCAAGGCATAGGTAACGAGAAATTGAACTTCGTTCTGAAACTATGATTTCCTTTGTATCAACTCCAAAATCTATTCCTTCGTGTCTTTTGACGGTAATAACAGCTTCTGTAATTTTGTTGTAGATCCGTTCATAACTTTTCGAGTTATGCTGCTAACAAACATTCTGACAAGCATTAGTCAAATACACAAATAGACGAACCGATTATCACCAAAATTTAGTCATTTATGTCTGTCAACATTACTAACAATTTCTGTAAATTTTATAAACCTGCTCGTACCTTCCTGAGCTTTTTTTTTTTTTTGCTTCTAACCCCAATACAGCAATATTTTATTGCTTGGCTGTTGGGGAATATTGCCCCACTGTATTCTTACGTAGGGCTGTAGCCAAACTTTTGAGGGTGGGGGGTTACAAAAGTTGTTCGCAGTTCCCCGACAGCCAGGAGGGCTTCTCGGCATTGTACGTATCCAGTTGTGTTAAATACCTAATGTCATTAGGTATCAGACTCCTTGTATGTAAGCAAGTATTATTTCATCTGACCTTGCATCACAACACCATA
>LQNS02277999.1:5633056-5651306 GCA_001587735.2 Parhyale hawaiensis
TTGCCATCTGTGTTTGCTTGACAAAGTGGTTCGTCGATGTGCGTTCATGCTGGGTGGTGTTGTGCCTTGTGATCTGGCGCATCGTCGCAGAGTTGGTGGGGTCTGTTTTTTGTATAAAATCTCTAACTGCCCCAGTCATCCACTCTCTGAGTTTCTTCCGGATGCATTTGTTCGGGTGAGGTATACTCGGCGTACTGGTGCTCTTCATGAGTTTGCCTTAGAACCGTTGCGATGCCGTACGGGCCAGTGTTCCCGTTCGTTTTTCCCATCGTGTGTGGATGTTTGGAATGGTCTTGATGGCTCTGTCTTTGCTGGTGCGGGTATTGGCAGCTTTAAAAGATCTGTACACAGAGCTAGTCTGTGATCTTGGATCGTCTTTTTTCCATTCTTTTGTTTTCTTCACCCGCTGGGCTGGTTGCGTGGGGTTTGTTAACCTCATGGTGTTTCTCCGTTCCCACGTCGCCAGTCTGGTGTGATTTAATAATAATAACAATAATAATAATACAGTAAAACCTATACTGGGAACCGGAACGATGAATAGCTCAATTACAAAATTTTTGCCGTCATTTTTGACGGCAGGGCCCTTTAGTTATCTCCATGTTAAACAATAAATATCAATAGTTTTGTAGTGTAACAATAACCCACATAATGGTTAGCCCGTTTCCTCTCGTGTTACTATTGGTGAACAGCATTTTACAGTAGATATTTTATAGGAAATGCTACAGTTTACAGTGCTATCTGAATCATGTACTGCAACGTGCACCTGAAATTGGTGTAATAAACCTGAGCTTTTGTATCAATAGAAAACGGCAAAGGAGCTTCTGTAAATCATGATTGCTCTGTGGAATTGTTGTTAATTGTAATTTCACATAAATTATTATGCAAGTTAGGGTTTGCAAAGATCAAAGATATTGATATGAGTGAGTAGGGTCGTTTACTTGCAGCTGCAACAACAAACGCACTAAAGACGAAGTTAATTAATTTCCATTCTAATCCTCTCCAAGCGAGTGGGTCAAGTGGTCCAACATCGTGATGTTCAACACATGCAGGGCAGCAATAACATTCGCGAAATGTATGTATTTACTCTCTAGTGCGTGATTCCGGGAAGGCTAATCCAATATACATTTCCTGAAAATATATACGTAAGCCGAGCATGGCGTTCAAAAGAATATATTCCGATCGGTAAACTGGTGTGGCGCATTAATACTTGACCTACACATTTTTCTTGCAAGAATGAGGAGCCCAAGAGATGAAGTTCTAAAGCGGAAATACTTGTCGCGCTAACGAATAACTCATAAAATTATTCATGAAAGAGTATGAACTCCAGATCTATTATTTCCCAGCTATACATCATCGTCAATCCAAGAAATACCCGAAGATTTAAGCATCACAAATGCACGAGCAAAAATACTGACCAACTTCCAGGTCGTAATTGTTCTCAAGTTTCAAACTCCTCTGACGATAGAACGCGTAAAGCAAATTATGAAATATTACGCGGTAGATCTCCATCCCAACTACAAGTAATTCATGGAATTACTGAAGAATGTTTGCAGGTTTTTTATACCTTTACTGACTCAATAACTTCACTACCCCGCAGAAGCAGGAGTAAATCGCCCTTGAGTATGGTTGCCGAAGAACAGTAGATGATCAAGCAGGATGGTAAGTACCACTTGAAGCAACAGATGTAGCAGCTGTGTGATATTATCTCATAGTCGTAAAAACTTTGGTAAATCGCCAATATTACACATATCGCCTATTGTAGATATTGGATAACTGCCCAATATTTTCGAATAAGGCAACAGCGTCGTATGCGGTGATAGTAACAGTTATATTATGTCGTACTTCAGCAAATGACTTTACCAGTTTCGTACGCATTATATCACTTCTGAGAAAGGATTGCCGATGGATAGTTAACACAAAGAGAAAATATCGGTGCTATTTGTGCCGTAAATGCATCAAGAGTAACGTTATTTATCGACAAAGTTGTGTACCGAAGTAAGGGGTGAGATGATGTAATGGCAAACTTAGGGAATTCGGGTTTTTGCTGACCCTGGTCTTATAAACAAATATTGCTGGAGTTTTTTTTTTTTGCGGAGGATTGAGGAAATTATCATTATTATTATTATATATTTATTTTTGTTTAGCCGTCGGCCGCTGTGTTCTGTTTCTCAACAGAGTGATGTCCCTTACTTTAGAAATGCGTACGTGGCTCTTGGACATTTTCAATTCTAGCCATGGGCACCGGTGTACGTTTACGAGTACTTCCTCCCACACAACTAATCAAATCAAAAAACTTTTACAACAAAAGATAATCGGTTCATAAATACCACAACATGTACAATGTAACCAATATTACCGTCAATTGGGCACAGGCACATAAACAGATGGCCATTCAAATAAATAATTGGCCACGCACGAGGAAAATACATGGATACATTCAGCATATAGCTACGTGCAGACATGATTGGCCCCAAGCAACTCGTTCCCAAACAAAAACAAAGATAATAGAAAAGAGAATAAGAACAATTTGCTGCCATCTCGCACATGTGCCGTGCTTCAGACTTGTGCTTTAGGCTCTCTAATTTCGACAATGAGCCCGTTTCATAAAATCTGCTGCAATAATAAGCGTTGTATTAGTCCCGCCGCTCTGGCCTCCATGTGCCGCCCCTCCCCCCCCCCGAGACGCACCCAAGGAGCAGTTGCACTGCTCGCGTTCGCTGAACATCCATCCAGCTGCCCAGTGTACGCTCCACCCTGTACCAGCCAGCGTTTTCCTGTGGCCAGGAATGGAACGAGCTCGATGGCTTTATATTTACTGGTTGTAGATTTGTTGGTTTTAAATCTCAGGTGAATGGTTTCTTCACCGAAACTCGTTCCTGTATGTCTTTTCTCGCCTTTAATACTTCTTACATTCATTTTAAGTTTCAGATGTTGAGTGGCGCGGAAACACTGAGTTTCAAATTTTCACGCACTTGTCGTTTGTCTACGCGGCTTCTTGCTCGACTCAGAAAATAATAATTTTATGAGTGGCACTGAAATGTTGATTCTCTTGATAATGTAGTGTGAGTAAATATGTACTTCACTGATGATCAAGATCATAGGTTCACAAGCGATGGGCCGGTGCAGTGGAGTGCCGCTAGGTGTGACTAGGTGCGCCGCAACAAACGTAATACATGAAAAACTTGTATAATATTCTATATATAAGACAGTGGTTCCCTATAAGGAGTCTATAAACCCCCCGTAGGCTCCCTGGGGTTCTTCCATAGACCCCTAAGAGGATTATTTAAAGAAAACCTCTATTTCTATTTCCTCGTTTGGTTTTGAAAGGCTGAGAATAAATTCTACAAGAACAAACCTATGCATCCAGTATTAAAGTAAAATTTTAAAAAATAAGTTTTTATACATATGCACTGAAAGATCTGCTAAGTTTCCCTTAAAATAATGTACATTTTCTTTAGAAGCAGTGTTTTATTTTAGTATTAGAGTAAACACAAACGACCTAAACTAAATTTCCCTAGCTTCGTAATTCTTAACTTAGTGAAGGTTTCTTTACATATGAAATTACAATCTCAATAAATTTACATTACTTTTTTACAAATATGGTGCAATTTGAACCACTGACTGGCAGCAATAATGGACAAATGCTTATTAAATGACCTTAGGTCCAGTATATCTTGAAAAATACCCCAATATAGGGAATTTCAGTTAATTTGTTACCTCTTAGTTTTTTAGTATTCTTCATTAGTCTGGGCATTTTCCAACTCTGCTTGTATTGACGTTACGTAGTTAATTATCTCCACCAAGAACGTTATGTTTTTGTCGGGTTTGTCTGGCGGTCTGTCTGATTGTTTTTCTGCTTGGCTGTCACAAAGATAACTCTAAAAGTCATGAATGGATCCTTACAAAATTTACAGCGATTGTTAGGTATGTTAACAGTAACAGATGATTAACTTTTCGGAAAAGTTCGTTCATCTGCTTCTTTGCATGCCTCTTTCTTATTAGTATCATAACTCAAAAAGTTATCGACAGATTTTAACGAAATTTGCATGACTTGTTAGGTATATTATGAAGAGTAAATGACTAAATTTTTGTGATGATTTTTTCGTTCGTTTGTTGCTGCGTTTGATTTTATGCTTGTTAGCACAATAACTCAAAAAGTTATGGATGGATCTTCAAGAAAATTACAGAAACAATCAATACTATCAAAAGGCACAAATGATTAGATTTCGGTACTGATACAAAGAAAATCATGGTTCCAGGACCAATTTGAATTTTTCGTCAGTGTCGCCTTGCTTGGCGGAGGTATGCGCTCTAAGGAGTGCTCTAGTTAATATTGATATGGCAGTGATTTTTTTTATCCTTTCTAACACAGGTTTTAGCTAAATGTAGCATAATGCATACATTCAACACTAGAACATTAGGGGTCTATGACGATGCATTGCTCTCTTTGCAGGGGTCTACACTGATCAGTTATAGGGAACCACTGTTCTAGGATATAATGCGTTGCTGTAGCAGTATCTATTATGTAAAAAACTGTCGAGTTAAATTCTACTATATAATTACGAAGCAGGGCAAAACATTTCAGCTGTCGCAGAGGAGCATCACTAATATAAAAAGTTGGGGAACACAACTGGTTAAGATTATAATCGTTAAATTCTTCGTTGAAACCTTTCTACCCATTTCATTCGTTGCAATTCATTGAAAGAAGGAAAGAACAGATATTATTATTAGTAAAATAAACCAGACTGGCGACGTGAGAACGGAGGAAAACTCCATAAGGTCATCAACCTCCACGCAACCAACCCAGCAAGAGAAGAAAGAGACAATTAACGATCACAGATTAACTCTGTTTACAGATTGCTTAAAGCTGCCAATGCTCGCACCAACAAAGGCAGAGCCATTCGGATTATTCCAAAGTACACACGATGGCAGAAACGAACGAGAATATTGGCTTGCACGACATCGTACCGGTTTCATGACATATTCATGAAGAGCATCAGTACGCAGAGTATGCCGCTCCCGAGCATATGGCTGCGGATGGAAAACCGCCAGTGGATGAGTACGGCACTTATAAATTGTATAGAGAAAGCAAACCCTACCATCTCTACGTCGGTGCGCAAGGTCACAAGGCACAACGTCGACGAACCGCTCTGTCAAGCAAACTCAGATGACAATCGGCAGCAAAACCCCAGACTAAGGAGCAGTATTCTAAAATGGGAAGGACATATCAACTGAAGTTGGGACGCATCAACTCTTCCGAGCCAAACACCTCCCAAATACGTCGCATAAGACAGATTTTCTGCGATACTCGTGAGACCACTGAACGGACGTGCGTCTCAAACGTGAACTTAGAATAAAAACTGACACCCAGGATTACCAGGTCATTAGCCACAGGAAGCGACACACCATCCAGTATAAATGGAAGGAAAGAAGGTATAACTGTACAGGACCTAGAAACGACAATAGTTTTGGTCTTAACTGCAATAAACGCATCCCCCACCTAGAAAACCAGGAATCTATCACTTCCCAATCACGCTGAATGACTTCCGAAATCCCCAACTTATTACTACGAAACTCGCTAACAGACAGCAAAGTAGCATCAGCAGCGTAGCCAACTAGCAAATTGTGAAAAAGTTCAAACAAGTCCGCTGTATATAAGATGAACAATACAGAGCCCAGAACACTAACCTGTGGGACGCAAGATACCACATCCAAAAACTCACTACTCCTCCCATCAACAACTACACAATGGCGTCTAGCAGACAAAAACTGACTTACAACCGCAAAAATTCAATCACCAACACCCATCAATCTGAACTTCAAGAAGTAACCCCAGGTGATTCACGCAATCAGAAGCAGCATTGAAGTCAAGCTGGACCAATCAAGCCTCATGCTCCCTATCAAGTGCCAACTGCAACGCATTAAAAATGCGAAGCACATCATCACAAGTTCCAAAGCCCATACGAAAATCATACTGCGTCGAAGGGAGGACACCCCGTTTCTCAAAAAAAAAACGACCCAACCTCTACGCAACCAACCTTTCGTAAACTTTAAGCAAAACAGATGTTATCGAGATTAGTCTATAGCCAAGAGGTCCGAGATGAGACACAGCCTTTCGAAACAGGCGTTACATGAGCGACGCGCCAGCATTCCGAGAAAGAGCCCAACCGTTGCATTCCACGGAACACAGAGGCGAGCGGGGCCGCAAGCATGCCAGCCACCCTGCAGAGAAAGCGCGGAAACATACCCGACGGATCAACGCCACAACAGTCGAAGCTAACAACTCCCAGGACCTCTGATTATGCTACCTCTCAGTTTCCTCATAAGCAGCTTTAGCCCGACGCTGCAGTTCTCTGAAAAGCTGAATGTCAACATCAGATCGGCTTATGCGCCAACGGGAATATGCCTCCTCCTTTAACCGAAGCTCTCCCAAACAGGCATCATCGAACCAGGGTTCATCGCCTGTTTTGACCGTAATGAAGCAGGAAGGGACATGGGTACGTACTATGCAAGAGATGAGCCAATCTCAAGTAGACCCAGAATCAGGACTCTTTCTTACAACACCCCAAGGTAGCGGCCAAGGATAGCGCCAGAAACGGCGTCCCAATTCACTCTGGATTTCAAAATACCTCACGCCTGACAGTGACTCTCGGGACCAGCTGATGAAACTGAAGCGTAGCAGAGAGGGCACTACGGTCCGAAGAAGCAATGGAAGACGACACTGACACTCAAACCAAATCAGGAACATCAGTTAACATTAGGTCCAGAACACCACCCATTAAATGGGTGGGTCCCTCAACCAACTGCTCACAAACAAAGGCAGTCACAAAATCAAAGACTGCATGGCCATGGCAGTCGGTCCTTCTAGAGCCTAACTATTCCATATGGTGGCAATTGAAATCACCCATTAAAGCAAATGCAGAATGCCTATCAGATGACTGAATCCTAGCCATTGTATCCAAAAGACAATCAGAAGCCCTATCATCAGCAGACGGACTATGATACACAGAAAACAAATAAAAACGCCTAAACGAGCCTCAGACTCGAAGCACCATCAGCTCACAACATGGACACTCATATTCTCTGCCTAGACACAGCACCTTTACGCACGTAAGCAGCCAGACCTCTAAATACAGGGCGCGAGTCTCGGAACAGTAATTTTGGCTTCTCAAAATTCGGGATCATCATCTAAGAAACATGACGATGGCTAGAGACGAGCGTCTCCAAAGACAGTACTACATAGATTATAATTAGAAGAGGCTACAGAGAGCTCAGCCATATTAGCATAGAGACCACGAACATTAGCACACAACATGCGGCAAGAGCGAACACTAGAACCACGAGGACCAGGGTTAACCTCCACATCCGGATAGTGAACTATCAGGTACGCAAACCTACCATAAGGCAGACTGCAACATTAATCATCAACAAAACAAATCGACAGTCATGATAGTTACGGAAGTGGCCAGCTATCAACGCGCCCCAGACCCTGCCATCACCAGTATGGGCTTTGGCCGAAAAAAAGATGAAGAAGAGAAAGAAAGAAAAAAAAACATCAGCTGGTACTCTGATGGCAGAGAGTGAGGAGCAGACTGTGGAAATCCAAGAACCCGGCTATAGCACCAGTCTGTTGAACTCTGTTCATCTCTTCTCAGGGATGTCGTTGGACCAAAAGGTCTCATCCGCCTTTAGACTGGCATTTCCTTTACCTCAGCGGCTGCCCAAAGCTGGCTCATACGAACAAGGAAGCGTCCGGTGGCCAGAAATTAACGGGGGCGGCCTGATAACGCGCAGACCACACGTGATCAGACATGTTGTATATCGATCAAAACGAAGACCAACGCATGGGATCATAAGTATAGGAACAAAAAAGGAGAAGCAATAAATATAACCAAAAACAGTGCATAGAATCAAAGAAGAAAAGTGGAGAAAATGATGTCATCAGCACTACTGTTTAGGAGGCTATCCTTATAGGTGGGTTTCACGATCGCGGAAATACCACTAACCTGGGATGGATTACGGATTTGACTATACTAGTGAACAGGCAGCTTGCCGTTAGGATTGTTCCAGCTGTATTTTCGTTAATTTTGTTATCTGAATCCAAAACTGAAGGTCATCCTGGTCAACCAAGTCCCATTTATAAGTCGCTAATTACGTGCTGTCGCCTGTGTGATCAGCTTTATTCCCTCATTACAGTCATATAGTAGCAGTTAACCAAGTTTTATGATATATGCTAATGACGAAGATTGAAAATCTTCACAAGCTAGCCAGCTTTCACATGCAGCTCTAAAATCAGTCTTCAACAATGAATTATAGCAGCTTTTGAGTTTGCGAAAGTGTTTTCAGTGCAATCTTTAACGTATCTGTAGTTTTCAAATATGGCAGAAAACCGTATAACAAACGCGCTCAATTATAATCTGCAGCACATTCAAGGGATAGGACAAAGCAATTAAAATATTTGTAGTCTGTATTATTTACTCGAATAATTCGTCGAAGCATAATTGGCTTTGTAAAAGAAATGTTTGCTTGACGTGGTTTGACAGGCGGGGTTTCACACGGCAGTCAAATGATGGCGTTCTCTCAACTCCGTGTCCGAATGCTTTGCTGAGTCCGACTGAACAGCAGAAAAGTGCATGGCTTTCCATGTTATAATTCACTTCAAATTAAAAGGGATGTCGGAAGCCTTGCAAGTGACACTTGATAGCCACTGAAATAATAATGCCGATGGAAAAGAATGGAAATGCAGGATCCAATTAATAATGTCTTAGATTTAAAAGTAGATACAACAGATTTTCCTCGAGGTTGGTTTAAGAAAGACTCATATTGTGGATGTGCTGGTTCCTCACTACGTTCCTTTCGTAGTTAGTAGGCACGACCGTTGCGCATCCAGTATGAAATAAGCGAAAATTAGTGACTCGTTGAATATGGTCTAGAGAGCGAACAACAAGAGCCAGTTTAAATTTAAGCTTCTACTACTCACAACAAGTCACTGGTAGTTAGCAGCTTTTCTGGCTGGCTTGGAACCTAATTCCACACTTCATGCACTTGACACGGGGTCTGAGATAAGTTTAACATTGAAAAACAATGCTTATATACTGTGGAGTTTCCACTGGTTCCAGTTTGTAACCCAGTGTACCACTGAAGCGCTGTTAAAAAAATTTCAACTACTACCAGCTTGTAACGAAACATGTATAATAGTGTCCGCTACAATCGCTCGACTCACGGTAACTGCCAGAGGTTGGGAGACGGTGAGTCGCATGGCGATGGTGGCAGAACCAGCAGAGTTGTTCACCACGCAGCTGTACTCGCCACCGTCGCTTGCTCTCAGGGAACTGATCACTAGGTTACCTCCCACCAAGAGGACCCGGTCATCCAGGGAGGAGATGAGAGACGTACCCTTGTACCACCTGAGCACGTGGAAAATGGAGATACGGTAAGTTAGTAGTATGTAAAATGTGGTAATGAAACAAATCTGAAACGTTTATTAACAGTTACACTTTAGACATTGCACCACAGTCAGCAGGTCCTCCTATGAGGTGATGAGAAACGTGCCTGTGTACCGTCTGAACGCAAGGAGAAATAGTCATGTAGGCAATGAGGAAAATGTAAAAAATAACAACAATTATGACGAAGCGTTTGACAACACCGAAATACTGAAAACTGAACGAGCACCCAGTCTTCAGGAGCAATGCTGAGGTACTTTTGTTCCACATGAATAGGCGAAAAAATACATAAATAACATTACCTGAACAAGGCACACAAGTAAACAAAAACAATGAAGCGTAAAACACCGTAAGCCTGACCCATAAATTCTCGCAGCCAAGGCCATAACCCTGCATAGCTAATCTTCCAAAGCACTGAAAGTATTTCTTCCGTACCACGGGTACCGTCTGCTTGCGGCTCCTGGTGATATCCGAGAGGATGTCATATTTTCAGCGTGTCTGTGTGTGGATCTGTCCTTCCAGACTTGCTCAGGTGCGTTGAGTGTTGAAATTCATCGTTCCCTTAAAGGCCCTGTTACACGGGCGGACAGTATAAACGCCTATCTTATCCCACAGAAATTGCTCCGTAATACTCATACATCTGAGGCCTGTGCCGTTAGAAGGTGCTCAGGGTAGGCAGTATCAAGTTTTATTGGCGAGCCCATGAAAAATTCAAAGATTAAAAAGTTTTCTGGATTGTAATCATACTTCGCATCGGACCTCTGTTGGACTGTATTCATGTTTTGCTATGCAAGAAACATATACCTGCTCGTATTATTGTATTTCAGTCGGGGTAGGAACTACCTATTTCTGGTGCAACGTGCCTGAGATAAGTAAATAAACATATAGGCGATGATATTTATTATTGTAGGATAACAATAACAGCAAATAGGTGTACAGCACGGTATGAAAGCTGTAAAAATTGAACGATTTTCAACCCGTGAAGGTGGAGCACATCCGATGACTTGATTTTAAATTACGGGTTTACTAAGAGCCCATTCCCAGACAGATTGGCAATCCTGCGGTGCCCTTGCGAGCTCTTGTCCAGAAACATAACACGTAAAAGATGGAACAGACGAAATTTTGAGCGACAGCTCATCCTGTGTTAGCAACATTTGCATCCCCTGGAGCAACTTGTTATGTCTACTTTTACCTGATTTCTTCCTCTCTTTGGACACCAGGATATTGAAAAAGAATTCTCAATTTTTTCAACAATTAATATAAAAATAAAACACCTCGTGACGTATGCCCATCACCGGCGGATGCTGAATCATCAATTTTGGCGTTTTTCACATCTAGGTCAACCTACCTAATTGCCTGAACGCGATTGTGATGATAGCTCAATTCCATCTAGCAGTTTTTGATGGAAGGACATACATACAAGTAGAAAGATGGAACTACATAGACACATCCAGGACAAATACATTCCCACCTCGTTCCCAGGTGGTAATCACTCATTCACTTCATTCGCAGGTGATAATAACCCTTTCGCTTCCAAAAAAGAAAAAACAGTGCATCTAATGTGTTGACTGTCTACGGAGGTTAAACAAAGTGTTCTAATTTTACAATCATTAAGCGCTGACTGTGTCCACACAACGAGTTAACAGCAACAGATTGGCTGTAAGGTATATACCCACAAGTTTGTGATAGATTATCAAAGAAAAATAAGTGTCGTCTCACTTAATTAGCTCTTTCGCAACTGACGGTCTCCATAGATAGCTATGCAGTCAGCCACTCCTGTTACACACAATAGTTACGTGGTTTCTTTATGAGCGCCAAGCAGGCCACAGCACGCAGTGATACATGTTTCATTACGTACTCTCTAAACAAGTAAAATTTGGCTGTGGTAATCCATTAGTGTTTTCAGTGAGCATATAGTATCTTCAATGAAAAGAATTCTCGTTGCGAAAGGGATAATCTTTAGCTTTAGCATGCGCGCGACTGCCGTATCTACATCATAAGTTTTGCTAATTAATATTTCCCGATATTTGTGACCAATTCCGAATTCGAAAAAATTTTGCACATGAAACAAGTTGGCGATGGGCGGTCAGAAAAGGGCCTATCTGGGAAGAACTACTTCCAAAAGAAGTTTAGAAATATTTAGGAAATAATATTTATCAGTATGTATGTATATACAATGCAATAATGACTAGTCAACTAATTATGGGCGTGAGAAAATGTTACTTGCCTTAACGAATATGCCAACCAGTTGTTATCACAAGAAATAAGAATTGCTCCGCAAATATCAGAATAGAGAATGAAATACTTTGCAATATATCTGATAAGAATGAATGAAATACAGTACCGTGGCTCCAAGAAATATACCAGCAATATTATACGAAGGATCTAATAACCATGAATAGAATTCTGTGCTGTCGATCTAAGGCACTGCATTAATGCACTGCAAACCCTACAATATATTCTACTGGAGCTAATAAGAGATCTAAAAATACTTTACTGATGTTGTATAGTCTACTAGATCCTATAGAAAATATCAAATAGGTGCTCTTCGTAACTCAATCCCGTGAACTTAGTTGCGTCTAGCCACTGATATTCCACCAATTGCTTTATTGGTGGCTCAAATGTATTTGTTTTTCTAAGCTTAAAAAACAAATAATACTCCCATGACTCCATAGAAGGCGAAGACATAACAATTGCTATGATTTTTTTTCAGGACGCTTAATTTTCCTTTGTTAAAACTTCTAGTCCACAAAACTTCTAATGATAAAAACTTCCAATTGGTAAGCCTGTTTCGTCTTGCTGATTAAGAAAGCCACCAGCTCCTTAGGAATTACAATGAAATATGAAATTAACAAGAACTTCATACCTACATGTACTTGAAAACATACTGTAAGTCTTCATAACAACTATCACCATTTATCGATGAAAGTAATCTTGAGTTTCCTTTAATTTTGGCATTTTCTCAACAATTTCCAGAATTTTTTTACGTCCTTCCTATTCGATTCCTTCATTCGAACCTAAGAGTCCGCTTTTGATGTTATTAGCAGACCCCTATGGGTGGTGAGCGTCCCCCAAGGACCAATTCACCCCGCGTGGGCTAGCGGTACAGCATTTTCCTTCTTGACTATACCAAGCTCTACATTTTCTCCAGAAGCATTCCGTTCATTAAATTATTTTACCATTATTTTACGGTTAATAAATCACTAAAACGTCATTCCTGTCAACTCCCAGTCACAAAACTTAGGAAATTCACTGTCAGATCCAGCATAATGCACTGAATACAATACAGTGGATCCAACATGAATGTATAAAAGACAATGTCATTTATCCAAATATAACAAATCAAATACTCTATGTAATGTAGATGCGTCAACGGTTGCAATGAATAAAACACTGTATAAATCTAGGCATAGACATGGAGTAGCCTGTGACCTAAAGACTATATTAATGGAACGCTGTACTGCGGCTTCCAGAGCTGCTAGCCTCCTCCTTGGCCCACTCTACGCGCACTGTAGCACAACTTACACGCCATTACAGCTCGGCTACAAGAGCCCTTCTCTAATTTAATACAACAGGATCAGGTCTCCAAGTCGCAGTTGCCATGGCAACGTACATTGTGAGAGGCGCTAACGATACCCCCAGCAGGGAGGAGGAGGGGGGGTAGGTGAGGGTTGGCAACAATGGAGGCAGGACTAAGCGCTCACAGTAACAAAGTAGAAAGTAAATTCAAAGTAGACAAAAATGAATTAATTCTGGCGATGTAATCAAAGAGTGAACAACGGAGTCGTCGTGGAGACCCACAGCCCGCAGTGTCAGGGACCAAATTGAACATTTTTACAGCAGCGATCATGAAATGAACGGTGCAGGCTAGAATCGTCACGGAAGCCCACTACTCACAAAATGGCACAACGTCAGACAGCGATACTTGACAGGCACTGAGCCCAGGACCCCGAATTTGCAATGTCTTCTTCTTTTCTTCTGCAAACGTCCAACTAATTTTGACATAACGGCAATAGCACATAGAGGGCCGGGGCATGAGTCTTGGCTGCTCCCTGGGAATGGATCTGTTGGTCCGTCTACTGCCAGCTACCTTATCTAATCTAATGACCTGCGGATCACAGAGCGCTCCACTAGCCCAGACAGCAGCGCTTTCATTTCGCTATAGCAAGCACCTATTAAAATGATAGTGGATATTAAATACCGGCAGGAGTTAGGGGCAGATTCTGTTCAACTGGGCAGTTGCAGCGAATAAAAGAAAAAATAGAGACGCACCCCGAGGTGCATACCTCCGCCAAATATTTCAGTGTTAACGAAAAGTTGAAATTCGTACTGAATCCGCAGTAATTAGATTTGATCACCACCAAAATTTGATCAACTGTTGCTCGTACTACTCCAGGCAGTCCTGTAAATTTCTTGAAGATCCGTCCTTAACTTTTTGAATTATGTTCTGAAAATAAAGAGACAAACAGAGAGAATGACAAACAAACAGTCGAACATAAACATTAACAAACTTTGATACATATTTTTAATATTCCTAACAGTTCCGGTAAATTTAATGCAGATTTGTTTTATATTCCAGTAACAGCGCAGCTACAATACCAACGGTACATTATCTCAACAAGCTTGGCAGAGCACAGTAGTACTTTCTTACTGTGAGGGTCATCATTTAAGTTAGCAATATAGTGCAGCGGGCTCATTCTGGCTGCAATACTGGTTTCCAATCGTAGCGTAGTCATGGGAACTGCGGAAGCACGCCGAAGAACTTTTTTTTTATCTCTGTTAAGAATCCACGCATGCATGTAGGATGCTGTGTCTTAAAATAAAGTCACTGTATGACGCACCGGTACTGTTTTTCAACAGCTATACGTACACAAATGATATTGTTCTCGTTACAGTTTTTCTCACTTTTGTTCATTTCGTTGGTCTTGCTAAAGCTCAGACTAATGCTAATTCTCTTGTCATACATCTTGAGCTCAGCATATTTTATTTTTATACTTAACCACATTTAAAAAAAAAATCATGTACTTCCATCGAAGATTTTGTTTGGCGTAGACCTACATTTATTAGGACAGATTATACATATGAAGTGTTTACATCGATAAATAAAATTTGAAAATCAATTAGTAATCGATTTACTAATGGATTTGCATATAAAATGGATTTGCATATAAAATATTCGAGGCAAAATCGGACACAGTTTCACAGGAGTCTAGATCATTAATTTGGGTTCCTGAGATTCAATTAGTTTTTGATTATCTTAAATCCCATTAAAGAGGATGTTGTTCAAATGAAAATAAACTGTAGTTTCAACACCATAAACAGACATCATGGCAATAAACCACAATTCATCAGAACAAATTATTAAGAAACAGATTCCCAAGGCAGGCAGTAGTAAGTGAATATAACGATATAAGAACTGACTGAGTACTTCTAATCACGCTAAATAATACTGAAAATATATTCTGTGCAGTAATAAACGGAGAGAAAACAACTTGAAGAAAGCAAAACAAGAGGCGATACTGTCACAAAAGGACAAAAAGAACTTACGAGTGCAGGGGAGGAGGGAAGGCCTGAGCGCGGCAGGGCAGGGTGACGGCCGACCCAACGGAGGCCTGCAGCTGTTGCTGGTGTTGGCCGACGATGCGGGGCGGGACAGCCTCGGATGTATCTGCGGACAAACGCAATTACAGCAGTAAGTTCCGCTACATGGAGATGATGAGGCGACCCCAAAGCATACGTGGCCCTTAGAATGATATTGTAACTGTTGAATCGCCTGAGTTGCGGCTACGGTGGTTAAACAGAAATATAATAACTACAGCACTCAGAGAGCGCATACCTCCGCCAGGCAAGGCAACGGTTACGGAAAATCAAAACTGGTACTAAGACCATGATTTTCTTTCTTTAAAACACCAAAATCAAATCATTTATGCTCTTCAAAACTGTTAACAACTTCACTAATTTTTTAGATGATCCGTTCGTAAATTTTTGAGTTATGCTGCTAACAAACATTATGACAAACATGGGTCAAACATACAAACGAACCAACAGATCTACACCAAAATTTAATCATTTATCTTTTAACATTACTAACAACTCCAGTAAATTTCATAAAGATCCATTGAAAACTTTTAGAGTTATTGCGCTAACAAGCATATAATCAAACACAACGACAAACAAACAAATCACAGAAATTTCGTCATTTACTCTTCGTGATATACCAACAACTCATGTAAATTTCATAAAAATCCATCCATAAGTTTTTGAGTTATGGCATTGAGAAAAACGAGGCAGCCAAACAAACAAACGGATCGATGGATCTTCACCAAAAGTTATTAATCTGTTCTTCCTAACATACCTAACAATCCCTGTAAGTTTCGTTAAAATCTGTCCATAACTTTCTGAGTTATCTTGATGACAGACAAAGAGAAGGACAGATAGACAAAGAGATAGACAAACCCGACGAAAACATTACCTCCTCGGCGAAGGTAATAATAATATTGGAAAGATACTGTAGCAAGCGGTGCTGTATACTCAACGTTGCTCATCAACTATGTTATAATTCTGCTTGAAGCTCCGTCCATCCGTACGTCCCAAGGAGCTTCAATAGAGAAGGAGGGAGCCTTGTGGCCCAGTTACAGACTTGCCAGCGAGTCAACCAGATCTCTTATGGCTGTGAGACACTCATTGGTGGAAACGACGGGGGAGCAGTGAGTTTCACGGGGGAGCAGCAGACNACTTACGCGACTGGCTGCAGCCATAAGAGACTCTTAACTGATATGCGATTGGTGCATACGACAACTGGCTGACAGCCATAAGAGACTCTTGAGCTTCAACGGGCTAGGCTACTGGCTCCCTCCTTCTCTATACAAGCTCCTTGGTACGTCCATGTGTCAGTCCGTGACGCTTATCAGTATTAGGTAGGGGGAAATTCAGCTTGAAAGAAGCTCTGATTTTCGCTAGAACTAAGTTCAACCATAGCTGTCTTCTTTATAGCGCTTCTTGAAAAAACTTTCAGTCACTTTCGAAGCGAAGACATGAAGATCGTTTCACTCGTATCTTATTTACGACGTTTTACTTCTTTCACAACATATTTTGTTTGCATTGCTTGTGGCGCTCTACGACCTTAATAAGGCCAGCCAAATATTTAGGATACGCTGCTGGAGAATGGAGCGGGTAGTGTTGGACATATCGGCTCTAAGGTATTCTTTCCAGCGAATGTGAGATGTCTAATTAAGGAAATACGATGACATCTACAGAACAGAAGGTTTGGCTGCTTAAGAAACTGGCCGAGTCTGTTTGTTGTATATCTATCGCGCCAAAGAAGCAGGAAAATCATGGGCTACTGATCAATAGCCATGGGTCAAGCAATCGTAAAAAAAATAGGACACGCTGACAAACAATTGAGATGCGTAAGATGATGATCGGCTAAATCATCTCTGTAAACAGTAGAAAACAGAGCGTAACAAAGCATTTATAAATATAGAACAATGCAAGAAGTACCGTTGTATGCAAGATTCACAGGTGAGAGAGGCTAGACGGGGGTTCGTCAAGCGGACTTTAGATTAGACGGGGTAGGTTAAATTACAGGAAAAGTACTTTATGTCAAACGAAAGTAGGTAAAGACATCTTTACCCGTGGAATTTTCACGGGCCCCGCTAGTTATAATATTATCACACATATATATCATCGTTTAAATGAATTTGATACGACATGACAGAGTATGTGCAAAGCAGCACTAAAATACTCTCATCAGCTCCTGAGATACACGTGTTGCAAAAGTAATAAAATAATCATTAGTTACGTAAAAAACGCGATTTAAGTACCAATACACGAAGTAGGCGTGCTGTATTAGCACGACTAGGCAGGTATTATACCGTCTATGCACGCCTTACAGCTGTGACGCCGTCCGTTCACCATTCCGTGATCAGGTGACCACTTCCTGTCACACCTCTTCCTGTCCTGTACGGTGCACAAAATCACCGAATATGCCGTCCTAGGGCTACAGTTGCAGCACGGTTGGGACAGCGTCCTGGGTGGTCAGTAGAGCAGACAGCAGACCAGCGAGTAAGGCCGGGAACACATTGGAGCAACAAGCGACATGCAACGCAACATATTCGCTGCTTGAAAAAATGTAACTGCGAGCACTGCTATCAACTGGCCGCACTACCACAGCACAGACTGCACGTGGCCCCGTCTTCCGACGCTGCTTGCTACAAATTTTCGTGCGATTTGATAACAGTGATGCTCTGACTTCGATGTTATCAGGAAGCATCTATCAATAATTGTTAATATGTATATTTTCTGTAACTACAAAAATTGAAAACATCGAGATGATTTAAAATAATGGCCCAAAAACACCGTACAAAATTATGGATCGATCAGTAATATCACTTAACAGTTTCAGCTGTTCAACGAAACACTGACTGAGCAGTATAATCACTGAATTCTATTTTAATATAACTAGCTTGCTCTCTGTGTGGCTTCATTCATGTATTTTATTTCATCCAATGGCAGAAGAAGGCTTTTCTTATAAAAAAAACATGGTATTTAAACGTGGCCCGTTATGTAGTCGTCACTCATGTTATAGCTGTAATTATAGCAACTAGCTGGACCCGTGAAACTTTCACGGTTTTGCAAGGCCTTTCAGACAGACCCGTGAAACGTTCATATTTTAGCATGGTAACACCACACCACACTCCCTCCCTAAAAAGTTACACTCACCCTTCAATGGAAATGAGGCCTTGAAAAAAAAAATTAATATGTACTGCTTAGGGCCTAGCTTTTGTGTCTCCCTGCCCCCCCCCCCC
>LQNS02277999.1:5659763-5672879 GCA_001587735.2 Parhyale hawaiensis
CCCCCCCCTCATCTCTGAGGAAAGCAGTTCCACCACGGTGCCGTGCATGCACACACAACTGATGAGTCAGCACACCAAGATTTGCAAGGAGCTCGTGCCAGGCCGAGTATCGAACCGGCGAGCGATACAAGGTGTTAGAGCTAAGTGTATCACACTTGCAACACGACTCTTGTGTCGATTTATTATAGAAACTTGAGTGTCCGGCCGACAAAAATGACGGCAGCAAAAGCCTCATTCCTTTTGGTAGAAAAAAAAAATGAACATCACGAAGTGGCAGAAATTTAATGACAGTTGTATCATAGCAACACATTGGTTTATATACAGCGCGTCCAGTAAAACCGAGAAACCGTGAAACATAATTTTGAAGTCTTTGTCTACGCGAATAGTGCTATCTCTAGTGAAGTCAGTTTAATCAAAGAAAGAAGACTAAGGAAAATGGATCAAATATATCGCAAACGGAATGCAAATAAAGCGACGTATTTGGAATTGCGAAAAAAATGCGTTCCTGCTTATATCTGGCATGGAAAGTTTCGGGGGCAACAGGTGATTTAAAAAAGAGAAGTTATTCATCACCAAGGATGAGAGAAAGACGTAGAGAAGGATGCATACAGGTCGGCAACTCGAGCATGTTCAAGAGACTTATTTACTGTTTCTGTGAAGCTCGCATGCCCTCCTTTACAATGTCCTTGCCCTTTGCGTTCAGCAGATGGATCAAAACAACATAATAAACCCCGTCGCGTTATAATATGTTTATATATTTATATAGTTGTAAGCTTCGTGTCACGCTCTTAACATAGGCTAGGTTGCATAGTTTGTAATTATGTTGAGTTTTCATGGAGATCGATAAGCAAAAATTAAACCAAGTTCCAGAACATGGGGAAAGTGGGATTTTTATCGCTGTAACTGAAAGCACTTCTTGCTCAGCTAGTGTTTCAATTGAAACAACAAAGACATTTACAGCTTTTCTTAGCGCTGCTATGGAGTCTGATTTCATATAATAACTTTTATATTCTTCGGAACAATATTTGCTCTCAGTTCACGACGTACAAATTCAGTAAATGAACACCGACCGAAGCGATAATTTTTTTCCAGCTTGCTTTCTTCCATTCACGGAGCAGTTTTCGCTATAACACAAAGTTTTGATGTACTGAAGGTGTATCATTTGGTCATTAAGGTTGGACGAAATATGCTACTTCGATGAATTGAGTGAGCCCTTATCTCGTATGATAATTACAATTGGCCGTTTTAGCGTATCATTCAGAATCATAATAGTAACAAATTATGTTAAATGAAGATGGGTCTCCACAAATTCCGCGCCGTCATCCTGGACAGCGCAGGTACTCTAGTTTTCTGATATTTGGTTCTTCAGATCGGAGTGGAGAGACGAAGCTAGCAACCAGCTAACAAATTGTTTATTATTATTATTATTATTATCACTGTACAATGGATACTGAAGTTAAGATGCTTCGTTTTCCACCATATGTCCACACCAGCTCCACAAAGCAAACAGTTGCTACATCACTACCCGATACCAATCTTTTCCTGTAGCCACAGCCGTAGCGGCAGCGACAGCAGCAGATCCACAAGCCGGCGCAAATGTTTGCGAGAAAAAGTTTGCGCAACGAAAAAAGGAAATTGACCATCTCGTAACTCGCGCTAAAACTTCCCCACTATGGACACAGCAAGTGTCCGGAAGAATGGCGCGGCGTCCACAACAAAACAGTTTGCTCGCAATTCGCGCCGGTACAATTTTCGATAAAATAAGAGCGGCTTCTCCGCGGAGAGTTGCCAACTCAATTCCAAAATTTTATCGTCATCACATTTTACAAGGAACTTTAACGTCAAGAGGACAAAAAAGTTCCCCCAAGGGAGTTAGCCATAGAGATTTGCTGAGACAAAGAGACGATACCGAGGAACAAAAGACATCAGCGTGTAAATCAAAGGCCATCAGCGAGATGGAGAAATTTAATAGTTTTTGCGCCACAGAACTGCAAAAATGGTCCCAAGAGGCCAATGCGAGCCAAGTCGCGCAAAGTTTTAGGATGTCGACGGTTGTCCGCGCAACATAATGGGGGGAAAAGGTGGCTGCTGAAAAACGATGATAGTGAAGGGAACGTATAGATACCGAAAGATATCGTCTTCTCGAGAAGATGCAGCGGGACCATCTCTGGAGGAGTGACACTTTATGGCATCAGTTGCGCGCGCTATGAATCGCTCTTCCAAAAGTTATTGAACTGCTGCGGCAGAACTTTGAAAACATGAAGATGTTAGCTGGCTCATGAGATGCACTACAATCAGTTAACCTGACACTGCACCGTTCGATTCCAGACTCAAACTGGAAAGACGTCTTACCTCTTCCGGGGAAAAGTGTAAGAACGTCAAACAGTCCTACCAAACAGAAAATTTACGCAAATTGATCGATAAAACTTTAGAAAAAGATATTGTCTAGGTCACGAAATCGAAACCCTACAAGTTACTGATGACTGTGAATAGTCAAACCGGTAGCTTATGAAAAAAGTGTTCCTGCTTGCTCTGGAAGATCCGTTACCACAGAGGTATACTGTATGCCCGTTTCTAACCACCAGGATCGCATCCAACAGATACGCAGCAAAAAATAAGCCAAGCAGCGGAGCTCATCAGAAACATTTTGTCTTAAATTTAATAACGTCGTGGCGGGCAAGTTTCTTATGTCCCTACGAAGTGCGGTCACCAATGAATTCCCGTAACCTACCTACTTCTCAGTCTAGGTTATCACATCTGGCTGAAGTTTTGCCTGTATATTGTTACATAATAACTTGTAGCACTGAAATCCCGTATCTGTTGGATATTATTACACAATAACTTACAGCACTGAATTCGAGCGTACCTGTATCTTATTACGTAACAGTTGAGAATACCGAAATCTTGCATATCTTCGTGAACCGAACTCGCACATAACAATAACTAATGGCAATTGATTAGACAATAATAATATCAATCTCTGGACACTGTATTATCATCACAGAGATGGTTGCAGGGAAGTAGTAACTTCAACAGGAAGCATTCTAATGTAAGTCACTTGACAAATGTGCTGTAGGCACCATACCATAGATGAGCTGCGATAGATACTGGACATTATGCACTATATACTTTAGAATTTATATGCTAGTGTTTTAGCTAGCATGACGCTCAACATATTAAGAAAATAGGCTAAGATAGATCCCCGGCTTGTATATATATACATTAGAGTTAGACGCATCACCGTCACGATCGAGAGTGCAGCGCAGACAAGAGATCGTCCTCAACTCCACGACACTCAGAAACACACCGAATTTTTCAATGAAAATTTTCCTTTTTCTTGATTTAAAAAATTTGCCACACTCTCCAGACTCCAGACAGACAAGCGGTCACGTGCACTGTGGACATTAATCGCTACGGGCTCTCCATTAATTGGGCGGGAGCCGCAACCCAACAGACGCAAAGCAGCATCGCAACTCCGTACACGCGAAGTGGCGTGAATAACGTCACTCGGACTTGGTCCGAAGACGTTTGAGATACCCCAAGTTCCTTTGCGTCAAGTCGAAGAGATTACGAGAAGCTTCCTTAACAATCGTTTTTGACGAATTCCCTGGGCGCGTTTAAGCGAAACAAGAGCAAATCCGACGGAGGGTCTCAAGAGAAACCCGAACCAAGGGACGAACTGCTACACGCGGCGGCGGCGGTAGCTGCGTATTTGAACCGAACACTATTTTTCCTCGGTCCATGCATGCGATAGCAGCGCGAACAGTTCCTGCTTTTAGAGCGCGCATATTTCGCTGAAAAAGTTCTTAATCTCGCGCGAGTATACGCAATTATTTTTCTTCGGGTTGAAATTCCGAGATTTGCATGCATTAAACCGGCCAGCACTGGAATACGCTGGAACGAAGCGAGAGTTTTGAAGCTCTCGACAAAACTCCGGAAGGATTATGGATCGCTTCTTTCCGCATATAATATGAAAATTATTGTAAATTTTCGCGCTTTGTAGCAAGAAAACTGATACGTTATATGAATTTATAATCATGTTACCTAGTGCAAAAACAAAAAAAACTGTCAAAAGATAAATGCAAAAAAAGTATATAGGTTTATCATGTTGTTAAGTTACGATATCATTAAATTATTGATTAATTTTCTTGCGTGATATAACAGTTCATTAATCATAAATCGCAAGAAATTATACTTATATACATTTCTTACATGGCAAAGAAGTTCTCCGTCAATATTACATAAGAGACTACTAGCTGTAGTCTTTACGCTATTTCCTTTCTTTGCTGAATATGAATATACACACATCATCGATCCTCGTATTCAACGAAAGAAATTACAGTAATTAACGGTACGTTCATGCCGTAAAAATTATTACTAATTTCTTACTTTATAATATAACTTTTTCTTGGCATGCTGCGCAAAAAAAATTATTTCCGTCCCATTATAATTCGATCTGCAGACTTCTTACGTTAGAGACAAATACGTTCTCCAGCAATTTACAATAATGCACTACAATATTGTAGTATCTGTGGTTAAGTTACCTACCTACCTTGAGAGTCTTCGGAAGAAGTCCAGGTGACGTTGTTCACGTCACCCCACGTGTGTGGAGTCACTCTGCTGGGTGTCTTCTGTGGTGCCGCAGTTTGCGACCNGGAAGTAGTAACTTCAACAGGAAGCATTAACAGCAATGCTTGCACGGAAGTAGTAACTTCAACAGGAAGCATTAACAGCAATGCTTGCACGGAAGTAGTAACTTCAACAGGAAGCATTCTAATGTCAGTCACTGGACAAATGTGCTGTAGGCACAATACCATAGATGAGCTGCGGTAGATACCAGGCATTATGCACTATATACTTTATAATTTATATGCTAGTGTTTCAGCTAGCATTGCGCTCAACATATTAAGAAAATAGGCTAAGATAGATCTCCGGCTTGGATATATACATTAGAGTTAGACGCATCACCGTCACAATCAAGAGCGCAGCGCAGACAAGGGCCCATCCTCAACTCCACGACACTCAGAAACACCGAATTTTTCAATACAAATTTTCCTTTATCTTGATTTTAAAAATTTGCCACACTCGTATTTTAAGACTCCAGACAGACAAGCGGTCACGTGCACTGTGGACATTAATCGCAACGGGCTCTCCCTTAATTGGGCGGGAGCCGCGACCCAACAGACGCAAAGCAGCATCGCGACTCTCCGTACACGCGAAGTGGCGTGAATAACGTCACTCGGACTTCGTCCGAAGACGCTTGAGATACCCCAAGTTCCTTTGCGTCAAGTCGAAGAGATTACGAGAAGCTTCCTTAACAATCGTTCTTGACGAAATCCCTTGGGCGCGTTTAAGCGAAACAAAAGCAAATCCGACGGAGGGTCTCAAAAGAAACCCAGACCAATTGGGACGAACTGCTGCACGCGCCGGCGGCGGTAGCTGCGTATTTGAACCGAACTCTATTTTTCCTCGGTCGATGCATACGAAAGCAGTGCGAACAGTTCCTGCTTTTAGAGCGCGCATATTTCGCAGAAAAAGTTCTTAATCTCGCGCGAGTATACGCAATTATTTTTCTTCGGGTTGAAATTCCGAGATTTGCATGCATTAAACTGGCCAGCACTGGAATACGCTGGAGCGAAGCGAGAGTTTTGAAGCTCTCGACAAAACTCCGGAAGGATTACGGATCACTTCTTTCCGCATATAATATGAAAATTATTGTAAATTTTCGCGCTTTTTAGCAAGAAAACTGATGCGTTATATGAATTTGTAATCATGTTACCTAGTGCAAAAACAAAAGAAACTGTCAAGAGATAAAATAATGAAAAAAAAAGTATATAGGTATAGGTATCATGTTTTTAAGTTACGATATCATTAAATTAATGATTAATTTTCTTCCGTGATATAACAGTTCATTAATCATCAATCGCAAGAAATTATACTTGTATACATTTCTTACATGGCAAAGCAGTTCTCCGTCAATATTACACAAGAGACTACTAGCTGTAGTCTTTACGCTATTTCCTTTCTTTGCTGAACATGAATGTATACACATCATCGATCCTCGTACTCAACGAAAGAAATTACAGTAATTAACCTGACGTTCGTGTCGTAAAAATTATTACTAATTTCTTACTTCATAATATAAGTTTCTCTTGGCATGCTGCGCAAAAAAAAATATTTCCGTCGCATTATAATTCGATCTGAAGACATTTTACGTTACCGACCAGTTCTTCAGCAATTTACAATAATTCACTACAATATTGTAGTATCTGCAGTTAAGTAGAAACTTTATTGCCATATAACGCAAACTTTATCCTAACTTCCACGTTATATGGCATTTTTTAGCGATAATGGGGAAAGAAAACGTCTTACAGTGTAGCTATAATTAAAGAACTTATGGCCAAATCTTCTAGCAGCGTTGTTACTGAAGAGAAGCACTATATGCACGCAGTTGACTATGATAAAAGCCTTCAAATTATGCAGCGGGTAGAGCGGTAGATCAGCCGAGTCACTGGAGCAGTGGTGCATCCCACAGGCTCGCTTTATAACAAAATATCTTACTTTAATTTCAGTCCGCTCTTAAGCGGACCACTGTCTTCTCCGTATTCACGTACTGCGTCCAAGCGCGCAGTTGGGTCTGCTTGAACAACAGAAATGCGAACAAGATTCTGGTTTGCCCTACACTCAAAATTTCAAGAGAGACAATAAGAACCTGTACTGTAAGCGACAATTTCTAAGCATGGTAACCTAGCTGGTGTCCGATTCTACAGTAAATCTTTTGGTAGCCGAACAGTCGTGTTGGCATGGACTGCAAGAAACATTCATACGCCGTGAAGTGAAAAACAAGCGCAGGACAAAGGTCAATAATCGTCTTGGGGCGGTTAAATTTGTAAAATAATATTTACTAGCTAGAACCTGTGGAAATTCCACAATGTTCAAAGTTGATATCTCAGACCCGTATCATCTTAATTTTCCCCTATTTAATCCTGAAGGAACCTGTGGAACTTCTACTAAATAAAAGAATTGTCTCTCAATTATGATGCCCTCGGACCCGTGTCATAAATACGAAGGGGGAAAAATGTTCCGAGATAGACAGTGAATCTTCTGCCTAATGCCGATGCCACTCGCTATCCAAAAGAACGAGTATCCGAGTTTAGCGAGCTAAATCGACGTCTAAAAATCTGCACACTCTCGCATTTGCGCAAAATTCTAGGATGGAGCATGCAGCACTTTTGCGTTCGATACACTCGGCAAACGCGTGAAATTTCGTAAACAAACCGCCACCGCGCGCCACGAGAGACACCCAGAGACGTCTAACGGAGGGTAGGGCGTTCAGTTCGCTTTCGGAGCCGCAACGGGTTTCTTTCTTTCAAGATAGTTCATCATAGAATTGGACTTAACATTACTTTTGAAGGCATTGGGTAGCATCTATCATATTATTCTGCTCGTCGGATGTTTTTTTGTCAGGGTGTTCAGCCCGTAGTCATGACAACGTCGTTTGGATGAACGGAGCTCGAAGTTTTTTGACCAACGGACCATTCTCACGTGTGAATAGCAAGGTGCTTTTTTGCGCAAAAAAAATTTTGCGCGTTTACGAGAGTTTCCTCAGCTTTTGGCTAGCGTGTGTCATTGTCATAAAACGTGCAAAGAGCAGCAGCAGCAGTGGTGACGTCACGCTTAAGCAAACTGCACGAAGAAGCTTCAGCTTTTCAGCAAACGGGATTAGCTCCAAGAAAACGAATTAAATGAAAATTCAGTGTCCTTTACAGTTGAAAATGCGAGGAGATGAAATTAATGAAGGCAAATAAAAATGAAAACTCCAAGAGGTCGGACCCTATCAGAAAATGATAGGCATTTATCCGATGCCTATAAAGTTGGCATCTGTTAATTTCGAAGCACCGCCCGAAAATTTGCGTTTCGGTTGGCGCCGCGACGTGCAACAGCTAACGAAGCTCCGGTTCACTGCGGTGG
The DNA here is from genome assembly GCA_001587735.2 of Parhyale hawaiensis. Lineage (NCBI taxonomy): Eukaryota > Metazoa > Arthropoda > Malacostraca > Amphipoda > Hyalidae > Parhyale > Parhyale hawaiensis. The sequence goes on from LQNS02277999.1 coordinate 5,667,735, forward strand.
GACGGTCGAGAAGCTGATCAATGCGCCGCCCATCACACATATTAATATCGATTTATCAGAACAGCTATGCATGGTGTTTAATGTATAAGAAATAAAACAAGTCAAACATGAAAAAAAAAAATTCCCAAGAATGACAGTCGAAAGGTTCATGGGAATAATTATATGTCAGCAATACAAAAAATCAAACGTAGAAAATCAACACATCAAGGCAGCTAAACACGATTTAAAATGCGTCAAACAATGCTGTAGACGTTCATACGAGTACACCAACTATCTAACAAACAGGGCTGAAACAAATATTCCACAGCAGCTTAGACTGGCTCCCGACCTGCATGCATATTTACGTAACGGCTACAGCAACATAATCTTGGCGTCCACGCAGCATCACTACAACATACCAGACGAGCAAAAATCTGCCATGATCAGGAGAAAACGGCTTCAAAGGCTATAAAATTAACACTAGGAGAGTTCATCTTTCAACATTCAAACAAATCAGAACTAAAAAAAAACAAATCAGCCAAAGGAGGTCAGTTGGAAGTGGCTCTAAAGGCCCCAGGTCTGAGAAGGAAGGGCAGTGAGGGCAGCACTCCATAATGTACCAGAAAGCTTCAATCTAATCAGGGCAAAAGAAAGGCGTCGTCACTGTCAAAAGGAAGCGCTAATTTTCATTAGCCTCGGCTTCTCGGATGGCAAAGAGATTATTAAGTTTATTAGGATCCACGCTAATTTAATCAGAAGATTGGGCAGACCGGAGAGGGTCACATTCTTATCACATCTTCTTCTTCATCTACGACAGCACGCAACTGCCTCCTAGCTGTAGCGTCGCTTCCCTCAGGCAGGCAATTTTGTTCGCAGTTACACCCTCACAAACTGTCAAAATCACATTCTCTTGGAAAAGTTTAGGAAGATCGCAGCAACTTACAAAGCAGCTTGCCCACGAGCACCGGCAGCAGCAAAGCCTAGACGCAGTCTACACAATTCTGAGGGCCATGTTGATGCTTCTTTTGTTGACTTTTGCCCCATTGTTTACTCTTTCTATCACATTAGGCTGTCCCATAAGACTGTGTTTACAGCCTGTGTTGACAAGCAGTTAGCACCGAGGATTGCCTGCTACGGCAGCTAGTAAGCCTTACCGAGGCTGGCTTTAAGGCCGCTCAAAACTACATTAGGCCATACAGGCGTCATTTTTATCCTTAATAACCTTGTAGCATCAGACTTTGTTCCCCGTCTTCAGCTAAGATTAAAGCATAGTCAGAGCATGGCGAAGGAATGGGGCTGAGGTCACGAGAAGAAAAACATTAGAACAAATTTTCCGTACTACTGCATGATATTGAGCGGCGTGCAGCAAATGCATGATATTCAGGTGGATGAAGTAGATTTATGATATTCAAGTGTATGCTGGAGATAATTGCACGATATGTACTTGCATGTTGCAGATTGATGCATGATATTCAGGGGCATGCTGGAAATAAAGGCATGATATTCAAGGGCATGCTGGAGATAGTCGCATGATATTTAGCTACTTGCCTGCTGGAGATAGATGCATGATATTCAGGGATATGCTGGAAATAAAGGCATGATATTCAAGGGCATGCTGGAGATAGTTGCATGATATGTAGCTACTTGCCTGCTGGAGATAGATGCATGATATTCAGGGATATGCTGGAGATAGATGCATGGACAACATGGTGTTCAGGAGCATGCTGGAAATATTTAATGCATGATATTCACCGGCATACACTAGATACAGCAGTAGGCTCGGGATATTCTTGGGCATGTAGTAGATAGTAAAAAAAATGGTAGAGGCATGATTTTTTAGGGGCAATCAGAAAATAAAGACCCCAGCTCTATATTCTTGATAATAATCAGGCAGGCTATGGAGAATCGGTGGCGCCAGGAATACCAAGTCGGGAACCGGAGCTTATCACTTCTGCTTCGGAACCCCTGTTATAATGCCATGCCGTGCCGTGCATAAAAATGTCTCATAGGTGTTGGTGCGTCCGGGACCATACCGATACAACGACTCTTCTTTCACTAATTAAATCGTTACTAAAGTCCTAATGTGCAGGGAAGTTTCTCGGGAACTGTATCCATCATAAGCTAATTGAACGCACATAAGAATCTTTATTACACAATATCCGCTTGCACGATAAATCGCCTATATAGAAGATATCCGTCCAACACTGTAAATAATATATTCACAGGAAAGTATATGCAAACAAAGTAGCATTTCCGTTAAGCAATAACTGTCTTATTACCTTCAGTGAGTTTTTCAATATTTAACAAACCGTTATGTTGCGAAGTGAGCATTAAATAAATTATTGTATTACGAACTGCATAATAAATAGCTGTTGACAACTGAATATTAAATAAATGGTTGTGCTACGAATTGAATATTAAATAAATGGCTATATTAAGAATTGAATATCAAATATATAAATAGTTGTATTGCAAATTCAATATTCAATAAATAATTGTGTTACAAACTGAATAACAATTAAAATGCGTTACGAACTGAATATCCAAATAATAGAGGATAGCATTATCTGAATATCAAATAAATAATTGTGTTAAGAATTGAACATAAACTGAATAGTTTTTTTACGAATTTAGTAGCTATCAAATAAATAGTTGCGTTACGCACTGAATATCAAGTAAGCAGATTGTTAGGAACTGATTACCAAATAAACAGTTGTGTTACGAACTGAATAATACATAGTTGCGTCACGAAATGAAATATCAAAAAGCTCTATCCCTTTTATTATTTTTAATTGAAAATAAACCTTAAGCACAATACAACTTTTTGAATTATCAGCGTATTCACTATTCTCGTCACTGACCTTTTAATATTTTCCCGTAAGCTTTTTGATATCATCATAAATTATTTTTTGCGTTAACTTTAAAAATAGGATGCAAACTTTGTCCTGATAAGTGACTCTGCAAACTTCTAAAAGAGCTGAAGATCTGTTGGAGCAAGATCATGAGAATATGGCGGGTGAATCAAAGTTTCCCAACCAAATTTTTCAATGAGTTTCTTAGTCACTCTTGAAGTGTGAGGTCTGGCATTGTCGTGGTGGAGGATCCCACCTTTTCCGTTTACCAACGAAGGCCGTTTCTCTTGGAAAACTGTCTATAACCGGGTTAGCTCCTGACAGTACACTTGAGAAGTTATTGTTTGATTGTATCCGAGAAGCTCACAATGAATAATTCTTTCAATATGCTACGAAAATCTTAAATCTGAAAGGAGACAGAACCTGCGTTCCAACTTCATAGTTGTGTAACGAACTGAACCGACGACTTGTATTTATGGAGAGCAACGTCTGAATTTCAGCTATAATCCTTCTTACACCTTAACAGGTGGCTCTAATTAGTCACCTTGACCTTTCAGTTACGATAAATCTTAGCAATAACCGGAATTCAATATGTCGATACGAGTACTATGACTAAACTACAGCCTGAATAAAGTGCACAGGCTGGTTAACATCGAGAGTAGGGAGTCCATAACTTCAGTTTTCTATGCACCCTCAGTGAAAACAAACTAAAAACGCGCCGACCGCCTTCTATTAAAATTAACTTCGTTAATCATACACCGAATGACCGCAACATATTTCTATAGATATTTATAACTTCAGACGCAATGTCAATTAATTAATCAAATAGAATGAATTGAATACATGTATAATTACTCACGTGATATCACTACAAACCTGAAGCGGATTTTCACGTGTAACTCTCATGAATCAATTTTAGACTCTCCTGAAATGACTGTTTACATTGAACTAAAGCAATCATATTCAGCAATCATCGTTATTCTGAAAAAAAAAAAAAATTACCGTTTTCTATGATGAAAGACGTGACATTAATAGTTTTTATCATAATTAAACTCTTCTTATTAAAAAATATCGTAGTGGTTCAACAAAACATACACTTTTCTTTTTACAATTTTAAAGAATTTATTTCGCCATATCATCAATGCCATAATATACAGTATATATATATATATATTATGTATGTATATACCAATAAAAATGTTATAGAAGCTTCGAACGTCATGAACCCGTCGGGGGTCCGATCGTGAACCAAAAGGGGGTCCGTATGTTCATATGCACCCCAGTGGGGAAACACTGATCTTAGAGTAATCGCCGCAGCAATCTGTCCTATACGATGAAATTTTCTACACAAAAATTCAAGAAGGTAAATTTCATCAATAAGTATTTTTAGTTTTAAATAATTGCGGGTGTAATTCCCATACCAAATTTTCAGGCAAACAGTCTGTGTTCTCCAATGCTTTCCTTTACAGACTTTTTTTGCCTTCCCGAACTTTTCCTCAGTGGGAAACAGGTTATCTAAAGAGGTGAAACAAACCCACTTCAGAAACTGAACAGTTTCTCAATCAATAAGTATCAGAAAGGAAAGATCAAATTACATTATTAATAGCTCTATATGCAATGCCAATATTAAGCCGTAGCAACAACTACATCGAATCTCGTATCAACGAGAAAAATATGTTAATTCACAAAGAAACGTCTCCGCGACGAAACCCACAGCTCGCAGCACAGCTCAACCTTACGCTACCGCAGTATGGCAGTCACTGAGCCCAGAACCGATGTTATCCTCTCGGGCGCGGACACACACCTCGCTGCGGCCAAAGCAGACTCGCCATCGCTTCATTACTGCGGTTAGATAAAAAAAAAAAAACTTTCACAGCTCATGGAAGTGATTTTATTATACGGTGTTCGTTGTAAATATTAATTACATACCCATTAGAATTTATTTACAATAATAAACATGAATGAGCAACAGATTTGAAACGTGACAGAAAGGATCCTTTGCCGGCCACTTACAATAAATAAAAAACTACAAATTGCAGTATTTGAAACGTGACCGAATGGTGCATTTGAAAGTGAAGGTGATAGTATTAGTTATATTTTGAAACAAAAAAAGTCCTTATTTGCATTCCCGTTACCACGACCCACACTCGACGCCACTTTCCACATCGAAAGCAAACCAAGAAACTCGCGGAGGCGTCAAAGTCAGGAAAGCAATCGCGTCAGCAAGGATTGCGAAGCTCATCGTCAACTTCAGAGCTGCACGAGGTGATTACAAGTTTTCCGAACACGATGACGATTTCTTCTTTTCGCAGCT
>LQNS02277999.1:5706017-5723455 GCA_001587735.2 Parhyale hawaiensis
TCTGGCTACTGCAGCCGTAATTCTGGGCTGTTTCACTCGTAGTTCTGGCTACTGCAGCCGTAATTCTGGGCTGTTTCACTCGTAGTTCTGGCTACTGCAGCCGTAATTCTGGGCTGTTTCACTCGTAGTTCTGGCAACTGCAGCCGTAATTCTGGGCTGTTTCACTCGTAGTTCTGGCTACTGCAGCCGTAATTCTGGGCTGTTTCACTCGTAGTTCTGGCTATTGCAGCCGTAATTTTGGGCTGTTTCACTCGTAGTTCTGGCTACTGCAGCCGTAATTCTGGGCTGTTTCACTCGTAGTTCTGGCTACTGCAGCCGTAATTCTGGGCTGTTTCACTCGTAGTTTTGGCTACTACAGCCGTAATTCTGGGCTGTTTCACTCGTAGTTCTGGCTACTTCAGTCGTAATTCAGGGCTGTTTCACTCGTAATTCTAGGCAGTTTCTCACATATTTCTTGGTTAATTCGGTCGTACTTTTGGGCTGCTTCCCTCGCAAGTGTAGCTAGTTTCACTCATAAATCAGGACAGGAATGCTTCATCCGCATTTCCGGGTCATTCTACTCTTAATTTTGAGCAGCCTCAAGTACGATTTTAAGCAGTTTCACTTTAAATCCTGGGCTGCTTTACTTGTAGCTCTGAGCTGTTTCACTAGCAAACCAGAGCTGTTTGACTCGTAAATTTTCACTTGTAATTCTTAGCTTTTCCACTCGTTATTCTTGTATATTTAACTCGTAAGTCAGGGCTGGCCTATGTTCAGTTGGGAAGTGATTTAGCTCGTAATTTTGGCGGCGTGACTCGTATAATTATGATGTCGGACAATCTGACTCGTAATTCTTGGCAGCTATAATTGTAATTATGGGCTGCTTCACTCGTATGTCTGGGCAGTTTCCCTCGTAATTCGTGATACTTCAGTCAAAATTCAGGGAGTTTTTACTCAAAAATAAGGGTTTGCTCGTAAACTGGGTGGTGGTCTCTTAATTTTGCGCAATTAGCGAGTATGACCAGAGATTCCTGGCTAGACAACTATGAAAGTGCTTCACTCGTAAGTTCGGACAATGAGGATATGCTTGAGTCATAAAGTTACAAAATCACAATTTTAATCGTAGCCAGTAAGCCCCACGTCATTTAGTAAGTTTACAGCACAGATTGGGACCGCTCCCCGGTCATTCTATTATTAAATTGATCTACAATTAGGGCACTCACTGAAATCTTCGGGTCGAAGTGCTGCAAAAAATACGAGTTTCATAGCAACCTCTAAGCCCAACACTTTGCACCGTGGGATCAGCCGACAGCCCCCCCCCCCCCCTTGCTTCCAGTTCTTAAATCGAGCTACATTTCACTTGGCAACGCCAAATCGCCTTTGAGATTCGGTCCGCACCCGTCAGGGTAGCCTCGGCTCAAGATCAATGCGGCCACTTGAGCGGCAGTCAAGTCTGCATAATTCGCTCCTACAGAGCTTTGTGCCGCAAGTGGGGGGTCGTATAGATAAGGCGCGAGACGGACGGTGTCACGCATAATGCTGCGACCGTCGCACTGCCAGGAGGCGCACCTTCTTCACCGTTGAGTGAATTACGGTGATTTTAGAGTTTATGTAAAACCTGTCTTTATTCTGCTTACTGTTCGAGAAGTCCAGTGTTCTAATCGTTCTCAGCTGGATAGCCAATTGCAGTTATTATAAAAATTTCTACAATCTGTTGAGAAATTTTTCACTGGGACTGAGTAGCTGCAGGAACGGGTGCTGCAAGCTTTCCCGACTCGGGCCCAAGTACTGTCATGTACTAATTTCCATCATCTGTTTTCATTTTCCTCACAGGGACAGAGTCGCTCTAAAGCCCTGAGCACCAATTTTTTTTCTGTGCGGCTTAACCGCGCGGGAAGCAAAACTGCTCACGAAAATACAACGACATATTTGAAATGCTAGTGATAAAAGGTTATAGAACTCTTAACCTTACTGGACTTTGATTATAAAACAAAACACGATCCGAAAAAGCTGTCAGCACTTACGGGCACTGTGGAGAAAACTCGCTGTTGGCTTTCCCGCTGGTCACAACATGTAGCTGCCACCCAGCAGGAATCAAGATGGCGATGACTCTACTCAAGCATCGTGGCATGAATTGTATGCATCATCTTGACCTCGTTCGAAAATGCTCAAGGTACTCAAGCCAGGTATAGGTAAGCAAGTAGCCACATAAGCACTGATATAATTTAAGCGGACTCGATGGAACATGTCAGTAGGCGCGACTCAGAGGCAACACAGACTTTCAAAATTGACAGACGGGCCGGTCTGTTATTATTTTACTTCAACTCACATACATACATACATACATACATACAGAAGGGGGAAATAAATAATCGTACACCATGAAATTGTTTATTTAAAAAATTCCAGCAAACCAAAAATAAATATATTAATACAGTATTTGCATTTTTGCGTAAACAACACACACGCAACAACAAAACAAGTAAATCCCTCTATAACAGAAGTTATATAACAATTTATATATTTTAGGTTGAAAAAAGTATTCGTACAACACAAAAACGACTTTTAAAACAACATTTGATATTTTGTGGCGTAGCCTTTGCTCAGTTCAACGGCAATTAATCTCCTTCTATAGTTTTTTTTACTAAGCCTTGACAAGTTACCTGAGGGATTTTAGCCCATGCTTCCTTGCAGATTTCTTTGAGTTCCGGAATGGACTTCGGCCTCCTCGCATTACTGGTTAGTTTCAGAAATCGCCACAAATTTTCTATCGGAGTCAAATCCGGAGACTGGCTTGGCCATTCTAGTTGTACATGATTATCGGTGAACCATTTCTTTGTGGTTTTCGCCGCATGTTTTGGGTCGTTTTCGTGCTGAAAAACGAATTCTTGCGGAAGCCTGAGTCTTTGAACCGACGCATGCAAATGTTCCTTGAAAATGTCCTGATAAATGTGAGCGTTCATTCTCCTTTCTACAATATGAATGTTATCAGTTCCACATGATGGAAAGCATCCCCAAATCATAACGTTACCATTACCAAATTTCAAGGTGGGAATTGTGTTTTTAAATGCGATTGCGAATCCTTCCTCTACATATGTTCTTTTTTTTTTAATTTTGTCCAAATAGCTCTATTTTAGTCTCATCCGACCACAACACGTTTTCCCAGAACGGACTAAGGCTTGTTGAGATGTGCTTATCTGTCTTGCTTACCTCTATGCCAATTAATAGTATCGTTAATACATTACTTCGTAGCTTATTAGCTAAGTTAACGTCAAAGCATTAAAACAGGCGAATATAAAACATGCAGACGCTTAATTTTTCTAAAGTGTTGCCTGCATGTATGCGTGTGTGTGTGAAACGACCGCGTAGAGCAGTCATTGACCAACCCCCCCGAAACATAGCTGTCAAAGTCATGGAACAAACCTCTTGCGAAAATTGCATTGCATCGCTTGTTGCCCCAGTCTGTCCCCGGCCTTAGTGTGCGCCCGGAACGACCGCTTCGAGTGGCAGCACCGCATGGTTGCAGATCTTACCCTGTCAAAAATCAAGGTCGCCACAGCAGCAAAAATTTAGCTGCTGGGCGGCGGCGCCGCGGCGGCCTTAAATTTTGTTTGTATAGGAACGGTACCTCCCATGCACCCGGTACAATACGAAGCAGAGGTTGTGGACTACTAAAAATTGAGTGCCACTTCCCGCTGCCGACAATACCGTACGTAACGGAAGCTTGTGCTGATAGTAAGATAGTACGTTTTGTCCGTTGTCGAGCGAAGCCTTGTTTTTGCCATGGAGTAAGCATAAGTGGAGGTCACATGGACACGACGGGCATAGAGAAATATTTTGCTCTAGTCAAAGTAAAAAAACAGCAGAAAAATTCATTCCCGTCAGCAATGTCATAAGTAGAAAAAAATATTTAAATGAGTCCATAAACAGGAGAATGAATTATTTCGTTACATTTCAGTTATAACACCGTAGCCGCAACTCAGGCGATTCAACAGTGAATTTTATTTTTTACCATTACGTCATCAGTAAGAATATTTCATCTATGCATTCCTGCCGGAAGAACTCAATTTAGCTCACTGCGCTACTACTGGCGAGTAAAATGCGCAAAGCATAAGACAAAATACTCAAGTGGAAGTCCCCTTTTTTTACGGCCTCCGCGAAATAGGTCAGCCATCTCGATCGACAGCAATCCTCGCGGAACAGAAAGGGAAAAATAGAGAACCTACTTAACTTTACAAAACTACCTCGTCACCAGGAACTGCGGCCAGATGCAACATCCCTTGCGGGGAAGGCACTTGGGACCTTTGGGTTCGTAAGGCCCAAATATATTGAGGCAGGAATAGAGCCCGACAGAATATACACCTGAGGGCAACAGGAGAATGAAGATATGATTTAAATCGCTGAGTATAACCTTTCGAGGCAAATGACGATAAGGTCATTTTAGGGGCAAGAAATTATTTCGGCCTCAGGAGAGTTAGAATCACTATGGACAAGAAATGGGTGCATAAACTCTTAGAGCATTTATTTTCGGTCATTTCAGTGTCTGCATTGGTTTCTAAGTTAAAAAATTAATGTGTGACACATTATTTCCACAAGACCATATCAAAGAGAACGATCGTGATTTGCCCCGAAAGGTTATAATACTATGGCTCGGCATTGTTGGCAACTCTTCAGACATCCGAGTTAGACCAGAGCAATTTGGCCCGATGATCGTTAGAAAGTCAGGCATAGTAATCAAAGTCTATAATAAGGACCAATGTGTATTTGTTTATTTACTGTATATTTGTATGTTTATGTGTCCGTTTCTGGAAGAGAAAACTGCAGGTTGGAGAATGTGGTAATTCTGCCATGCTCTATAGAAATAGACAGGCAAAAATTCGACCCGGTTGCACGTGATAACAAAAGAACTTAACCTCATTTGCATGTACTTCTTGCTTTGCTTTCGTTGAGTTCAAGCAATGAAGATATCTACCCCGTCTCTTAGCTCTCCGATGCATCCTAATTCTTAGTTTCTTCTCGCAGCTTAATTTCAGCAGGTCTGAATTCGCGAGAAAATTAAGTAGATCGACGGAGTGACGGGCACATTCTTCACAGTTCCGTAGTAATTAGGAAGTCGACGGTGAGAGTGGCACGACATTTCGTGCCACTTCTTCTTCACAGTTCCGTAATAATTAAGAAATCGACAGAGAGAGAGTGGCACGACATTCTTCACAGGTCCGTAATAATTAAGAAGTCGACGGAGTGAGGGCAAGACATTCTTCACAGTTACGTAGAAATTAAGAAGTCGACGGAATGAGTGGCGCGACATTCTTCATAGTTCCGTATTTATTAAGAAGTCGACGGAGAGAGTGACACGACATTCTTCACAGTTCCGCAATAATTAAGAAGTCGACGGAGTGAGTGACACGAAATTCTTCACAGTTCCGTAATAATTAAGAAGTCGACGGAGTGAGGGCAAGACATTCTTCACAGTTACGTAGAAATTAAGAAGTCGACGGAGTGAGTGGCACGACATTCTTCACAGTTCCGTAAAAATTAAGAAGTCGACGGAGTGAGGGCAAGACATTCTTTACAGTTACGTAGAAATTAAGAAGTCGACGGAGTGAGTGGCACGACATTCTCCACAGTTCCGTAAAAATTAAAAAGTCGACGGAGTGAGGGCAAGACATTCTTTACAGTTACGTAGAAATTAAGAAGTCGACGGAGTGAGTGGCACGACATTCTCCACAGTTCCGTAAAAATCAAAAAGTCGACGGAGTGAGGGCAAGGCATTCTTCACAGTTACGTAGAAATTAAGAAGTCGACGGAGTGAGTGGCACGACATTCTTAACAGTTCCGTAAAAATTAAGAAGTCGACGGAGTGAGTGGCACGACATTCTTCACAGTTCCGTAAAAATTAAAAAGTCAACGGAGTGAGTGGCACGACATTCTCCACAGTTCCGTAAAAATTAAAAAGTCGACGGAGTGAGGGCAAGATATTCTTCACAGTTCCGTAAAATTAAAGAAGTCGACGGAGTGAGTGGCACGACATTCTTCACAGTTCCGCAAAATTTAAGAAGTCGACGAAGTGAGGGGCAAGGCATTTTTCACAGCACTGTACAAATAAGAAGTCGGGCAAAGAACACGAAAATTTCGTTGATACAATTATTTTTTTCAACTTAATTTCTTCTTTTGACGAAACAGCTTCTCACTTCGGCAAAAAAAAAATCTAATGCTAAAATATCAGAGCGTATGTACCATACAGAGCCCACAATTATTTTATGAGAGAGACTTGAGTGCCGACAGACATACGAACAATATTCCTTTGTCTGTATGAGTACTCGTTATAATGAATCAATTTTTCTGTAAGTCACGGAAGGAAAGATTGCGCTGTTCAGTGTTAGTGAAGCCGAAAAACTAATCTCAAGTTCGTTTACTTTGGCAGTTGCGAAGCATCGACTATAAGTAAATTATTAGTAGAAGCGTAATCAATAAAAAAGTACCACAAATGCTTTGCCGTCATTTTTGAAAGCCGGGCACACTAGTAACGATAATAATAATAATAATAATAATAATATACGAAACTGTAACAATACTGTTACACTTTCTCTTATCCCCTTTGTTTTTACAATGCACTTTAAATGGCGCAGCCCTATGGCGTGGGGACGTGCTCATAGGCTGGAGGAGTGACTTACAACAACCTGATAGTTATAGTTAGTTATAGTTAATTGGAAAGTTTGAGCCTCCGTTTCCGAGCAGAACGATATCACAGAGGAAAGAGCGAAAGATATATAGTACGCCAAGAGAACAGGGAACCCATACACAAAGGTGTTCCCACACAGGATCAACGCGCATGGGAACAGCAAGTCGGGAACGAAGAGGAAGAAGAGAATAAAGAATGAGCAAGTATGAGTATAAAATCGGGAAAGATGCAAAGTGGGCAAGAAAAAGACACGTTCCGAAGGCCTAGCTAACGGCTAAGGTAACCTACACGGGCCCCCAGGGGTTGCCTATAGGCTCCATAGCATAGGATGGACGAACCTTAACTAACCTAATCCTATTACCGCCACCTGAAAAACGATAATTGGGAATGTAGTTGCGAGAGCGCAGTCTATTATCGAGCGGTGCAACTTGAGCAATAATAAATTTCTATTTTCTTTGCCATTTCGTGAATGAACGTCGACGTAATTGTTGTAAATGGTACATTAAACAAGATGCAAGTCTCTAAACGAGCAGGTTGTACGTTAAGCTAATGATTTCGTTTAGTATCACTGTTCTAGCGCAGTGACACGAATGATCAAGGAGCATTAGGCCTTCATAATGATGTAACTCCATTTAGTATTACGCAGCAGTAAATAATATAATGGTATCATTCATTACTGCGTTTGCAATTCAAGATTTAAACACAGTCTCCGTCCCTGCAGATCTCCAAGTTTAGTATGCTAGTCCAGTAAGCACATAAATTAACGTAGGTGTCACAACACGGCCACCTACGAACTGTGGTGGCACAGAAACAAAGTTTGCCTATCAATGGAACGACTCATATTCGTCGAATTTGATTCTGCAGGCGATTCAAGCATATAAAAGTTTCGCTCTAATGAAGTGCGTGGGAAGATGTGTAGGCTGACGCAGGCGAAAACATATACGCCTACGCGTTCAATGTGCTCGACGGGAAATGCCTACATCTGCTGTAAATTTCAGAATTTTTTGAGTCGAGTGCGAATTCGTTCAAGTAACGAATCACCTCCTTATTTATGTGATTGAGTCCCTCAGTCTGAGTGCGAATAACAAAATCAATGCTGCTGGATAGCGTCAGTCGTAATAAGTCTTTAGGGAGACACGATCAAGTGCAGTCAAAAACACGCGAACGTCTCGTATGCAATTATGATGGACATAAATGTAACACCGTTCTTACAAGAACAAGCAGAGGACGACATTACTCAGTTTCAAAAACAACACTAGCAATATTTCAAGGGAATTATTGTTCGTGGAACAGCAGAATGAGCAATGCAGGCGCATGCATGAGAATACAATCAGCGGCAGCAGCATTACAATTATTGCAGAAGTGTAACCCATGTTAACCCTATCCTGAGCGGCTGAAAATGCGTATATAGTCCAGGTTAGTTCTTGAAAAAGTGGCTGCAAAATATGCAATGGCTAGGTTACCCATTAAAGCCCAATGCAGACGAGAAGCACAAATTACCGGCAGTAGCATTTCGCCGACAAATGCTCCACCAGACTCGGCGAAAAAGTTGCTTGAAGATCGAGTTGAGCAGGATAAGTCTAAGCCAATCTTCTTTGTAGCTTTCGAGGAATGTAAACTAACTTACCCGCCAGTTTTGCCTGTTTTCGGTTCACTGTTGTTGTATGTAACGCCTCAGTTTTTCTCCAAACTTTAACTTAAATGGTGGCGATTGTAACTGCACGGTTGAAAGTATAAAATGCATTTGTCTCCAGGTTACAATGCAGGAAATGTACATCTCCAAATTTCATTTACAAACAAGATAGAGCAAAAACTTTCAGTTGGTTAGTACTATATGCATGGTGAATAAAAAAGAGCGTGTAAAGAAGCGATAAAATTTCTTAAACTAATACATACAATTTCTCTTTCATGCAACTTTCAAAAACTTCACCCTTGGACATTGCAACTGTATAAGAACATTTCAGCAGCTACGTGTGCATTGAAATGTCGTGCCAAGCTTGACGATCCGACAATTTTGTCTGGTCGAAATCGGCGAAGATGTCGCTCGTCTGCCACGGCTTAAAGGGTGGCTGAAAAATGCACATAAGCCAGGTTAACACAATATCGAGCGGTTGTAAGCGCTTGCATCAGCAAATCACTATGAAAGTGATTATACATGGTCACTTGCCCGGTAGGTAGTACGTCCTGACAGTTGTACGTCATCCTGCTCCCTTACCAACTTTGCGAGAGTCACGTCAAGCATTGTTTGGACTTAGTGGTTCAGGGACTTGCGATGCGCGGCCTGCTAGACTGACTACGTAGAAGACAACGGATGTCCGCCGCTGTGTGTCGCTTTGGGAACTTGAGCCATCGTGTCTTCGGCAGTCCCCAAGCGTAACCGGTTTATAAATAATAGTTGAAACTCGTTCGAAAGAGATGAATCAAGCATTCACGATTGACCGGACGGACAAGGTAACGCTAGCGGGTTTATTTTATATCCACTAAGTGGGTGAATCGAGCGTGCCTCAAACCAGCTATATTGTTGGCTCACTATCCACACACACCCCTTCCCTGAATCCATAGCATTCCCCTTCCTCATCATCCCAGCACCCCATCGTGCCTCGATTGGGTGAGATGCGGGAGGTTCCCGGTGGCAGCTGTTACCCACAGTAAAACATAGGCAACATCAGCAACAACAGACCGGACAATACTATATTAGTGGTTTAAGCCTTCTTAGACACGACTATGATGATTCAAGCGAGGAGGACAAGGAAGGGACATGCAGTATGTCAACACAATTAGTAGTGTAAGATAGTTTAAGCCTCCCTAAATAAGTACTAAGCTTTTCTAAGACAGGAAAAGGAGGGGGCATAGAGTAGTATGCCGATAGTCACGGAGAACCCATGCACGAAGGTGTTCCCACGCAGGATCAGCGCGCATGGGAACAGCAAGTCGAGAAAGAAGAGGAAGAATAGATGGCAGAAAGATCAGTAGGAGTATGAGAATAAAATACTAAAAAACTGTGAAATCACTGGAACAAATTCTCAATATGCAAGGTGCACGCTCAGAGCTTTGGAGAACGTTCGGCGAATACATAAATTTATATTCGGCAACAGCCACGACGTAGGCAATAACAGTACTGACATTGATATATTTATGAAACAGTATATATATAATAGGAGGTCCTCCCAAAACCTAGCCGGGCCTCACGATTAACTTGAAAAGTATCGACCAAGATCTCGAGATGATCAAATCTGGTGATTTAGATCAGTCAAATCTTGCCTCTGCGTAACTTTACAGCCACTGGAATAGAGTCGCAAGTCCACCAAAATTTGTAATCAACTTTGAGCTCACTTCTTTGAACGAGAGGATGCGTTCCACGGCAACGTCACTTTTTTTTTTCTTTTGAGTCAGCGATGTCGCAAACATTATTTGAAAACGGTAATTAGAAAAGAACTTTTGTTCGATAGACAGTGGAATGTGAATATTTTACTTTTACCAAAACACGTTAGGTTAGATTAGGCTGGCAAGAGTACGACAGGCTTTGGTCGATTCTCAAAATACTGCTAATTGTGCTCTGGTCTGTTCTCCCTTTTATTTCCCTGCCTTGCTGTTCAAATGCAAGTAGATTTGGTGTGGGAACACCTGCTACATTTGGTTCTCCATTCCTCTCGACATACCAAACAAATTTCCTCCCTTTCCTTTTCTTGCAGTACCATTACGGCGGGTGCACACTAACGCAAAAGTTGCATTCCCACACTATTAGACGTCCGATTAGTTTTCTGCGAACAAGACTTCGGCTCGCAGGTCGCTCTAAAAATAAAATTAATATCTAAAATAAGGGTCGTTTCTTGCAGTTTGTAAGCTTTGACTATACTGTACCTGCTATTTTTTAGTTGAGTTAAATTTACAGTGACGGATACTTTTATTATTTTGGTAGGACATTCAAACGTCGTAAGCTGTAGTCGCGGCAACGTGATCGGCAAAGTGAAAAGCTGAGTGACGGACCAAAAAACTCTTGCACGAGTGTGTAACCGCCATTACGATGGCTTGGGAGACTTGAACTAACAAGTACTAAAATAATGGCAAGCTTGATTTTAATTTTATTACTTTAAGTACCATTTAATGAATTTGGATAACTGCCATTCAAACAATAATCTAATCAGATTGGTGTGTGTGTGTCAATCGTTTTCGAACGACTGTTTGATAGCAGAGGCGTATAATACGAATAAGCTGCTACCTGGCACTCTTGTTATTATGGCTCCCTCGCAGAACCATTCCGTTAACAGCAAAACATGGTTGGTATGTTCTATAGCACGTGTGTTTAGCATCAGAAAAATGAAGATTCATTGTTTTTTACTACACTTATTCTTGAGTCATGTATTATTATTTTTTCATTTTTGGGAATAGGAACACTATATGTAGAAAGAAACACAATGGGCTACAATGTCACGAAATGCAACTAGCTTCATCACACATATATAATTACAGGGTAGAATACAAACAAGTAGCCATTAGCGTCAGAAGTTTTGTGCTGTCTGAGGCCGGGTTCACACGAAAATGATTTCACGCCGCCAGGGCCTGTCGCGTTGCTTGCTTAGAAACAATAGAAAAGTGTACAACTTTCATGCAAACTTAAAATAAATACTTTGAAAGTGCCACTTCCAAACGGCCAGTTGATCTGACAGGATTTTTTTTGCAAATCCTGCACTCGACATACAGGGACGTCACAGGGAAACAATAAAAAGCTCGAACACTTTGCATTACCCAGTGGGAATAAGAAGCTATGCATGCAGTGCGCACTCAACGTAAAGTGAGTCGCTGCCTGAAAGAGTGGAACGTTCAACGCTCTACACCAGCAAATCGCGTCATTGAAAAGCAATCAGTGTCAGGATCGAACGCGGTCCCATGAGGGTCTTTGAGGACATTGCTGACGGAGCCTCATGAGTTGAAAGCTCAACAGATTCCATTTCGTTCTCGTATACTCTCGGCACCGCGGGACTAGAGACTGCTGGAATTGACACTCAAGGTCGCGAGTTCGCGTCCGCCAGCCAGGCGTGCGATTTCTTATTGCGCTCGAAGTGCTTGGTCAGCGTTTGGTGCCCGGATGCTGCTGCAGTGGGTACTGACCTTAATCAGATATGGGGGATGGTCGAGGGGTCGCAATATGTCGAAATAAGAGCCTTCCGTCGCTGGCATTCTGACGCTTGATAAGCTGTGGTCTGGAACAGTTGGCTTAAACTGTATCTAGAGCACGAACCAGTGCTTGTAGGTTTCCCAGGTGGGTTGCGCGGCCAGTTTGGCAATATGCTTACCTTCAACCTACGATGTAGAAATTCAGTGCCCCGGTCAAGTAGAACATTACCTGCGTGAGCCGTCCTGGGAAATGTAATGTCGCTCTAATTCTGGGAACAGTTCATGATGTTGAAATTCGGTTTAAACGCGTTCATATGCATAAGTGAGCACAGACAAGCTGCTGCAACCGGTAAACTAAAATCATATTTTTTAGCAGCACGAGAAGCAAAGCGGGAATTACGGAAGGCTACCACGATGAGAGGTGCACAAGAGGGTAAAGTGAATGAATTTTCCTAGCAAAGTGTCCGTTTGTTTTGTTGAGCGTGAGCAAACACAGCTTTGAGTTTACTAAAAAAAAGGTATTAAAATGTTGGCCGCCATGGCAGTTAGCTCAGCAAGCGTCGTCAGTAAATTTTCGACCAGCTCTTCATTTTGGGTCTTGGGAAGGACAAATAAATGAAACTTTATGCAGTTTCTGCAATTTAAAGTGACGGCAGAGCACGGATTCGGACGCGAAGCTTAAGAAACTCGTTCTTTCGATTACCGTCTGTCATCCCATTAAGTAACATTTTATGATGTCTGCCAGCGGGACCGACTTCACATGAATGCATCACATAAGATGGGCAAATCTTTTTCACGTATCCAACACACGACAAGAAACTTCACTTAACAGTTGCCAATCATGCATATTTGTATATGTACAATAATGAGTAAACACATAGAACTTCAGCATGAAATCGAGAAGCTAAAATGAAAGTCAAAATTGAGAGGGTCCCGCTGAACTTTGGTTTTTGTGTGGATAGTAGAGTCAACTTCACTTCCCCGCCCATGAGGACCCTCTCATCGCACTTGTCACAGCGCTGCTTTGACGAAAATGCATTGTTAATGAGAAAATAAACGAGCAAGGAATGAAAAAAAAAAAACATTATTAAAATTCTTCATTTAAACATATGACGCTGCATAGAAGCTACACCTCGAGAGAATAGATACAAATAGGTACATCATACCTGAGTAGTCGAGCGTCCATGTACCACGAGATGGTGTCAACAGGTGACCCTGTGACCTGGCACGTCAGCTCCAGCGGCCGACCTGTGGTCAGCTTCACCTCCAACGGCTGAATCTGATGTGAAGAGCAACAGAATGTAATTATATAATCGGATTATCTTTGGACGCGAATTCGCACCAGTATAAGTTAACGAACTCGATGTATGAAAACATAATTGCAATACCGACAAAACTGAGCTAACAATTTCCCTACAGAAGTTGTGAGCTTCTACATGACAGCCGTTTTCATACGAGCATTCCAATAGAAAATACTTTTGTAGGCCATCATCATTAATTATTAGTTTCGATTTACCACAAGAAGAAATCTATATTATAATTCTGTTTGAGGCTCCATCCGTCCGTCCATGTGTCTGCACGTTACGCTTTTCAAAATAAGATAGGGAAATTCAACTTGTAAGAAGCTCTGATTTTTGCTAGAACGAAATTCAACCATAGCTGTCTTCTTTAGCGTCTCTTGAAAAAAATTCAGTCACTAGCTTGCAAATCACAGGCATGAAGACCATTTCGCACGTATCTTATCTGCCGCTTTTCATTTCTTTCACAACATATTATGTTCGCTTTGCTTGTGGCGCCTGACGTTCTTATTAATAGGGCCAGCCAGATATGTAGTTAGGATACGCTGCAGGAGAATAGGAGGAGTCACGTTCAAATTTTAGCTGCCTGACTGGGGACATTTTTCAACCTTTGTATGCATGATGCGGTTCCGAGGGCATCATAATTGAAAAACAATTCTTTTCTGTTGAATTTGCACAGGTTCCTTCAGTATTAGATAGGGACAATTAGGATGATCCGGGTCTGAATCTCTCGGGAGAACATTGCTTCTGCTCTGTGGAATTTGAACAGGTTTCAGCTGTATCCGTAGCAACGTCATCGGATGGGTACGGAGAAACGTTCCCATGTTTCATAAGATGGGATTCGTCTAAGGCAATATTTTTGATAGAGTGTTTGATCCTGTCGGGCATAAGCTATGTCCCATACTTTTTAGATGAATTTCTTCTTAGCAGTTCGAGAGACTCAGTCTTGGTTGGAGTTTTCATTACTTTCGTGCGTAAACCAATTCATTTAATGCTTTCTTTAGCTGAACCTCTTAGAAGCAGATGAAACTTCACACTGAGCTAACGTTTATTATATTGAATTTACACTGCAGTCAAATTTCGACGCTTGAGGTTGAACTATCGGTTGGTATCCAGGTTACGATAAGACCTAAGCATTTCGGCGAATTCTTTTGACTGAGCTATATTTTCTTAGTACTGCTCAACGTTTGCCCAATTCCAAGCTAATATTCGCGCCTGCCTTGCAGGGGGGATATTTTACTCCTGCAAAACTCATGGCTGTAAGCCTTGCGTTTCATTAATGAAGATCAGGCCTGGAGGGATGAGACCTATTTTACAGCAAAACCTATACTAGGAAGCGGAACAGTTAGTTATAAACTTTGTTTATCCTCCGTAGCCGCAACTCATGCGTTCCAACAGAGACGAGTGTGTAGTATTTAAATACTACATAATTTGTCGCGTGGCCTACGTGCGCTACTACGGGCAGGAAACAAGGCGCAAAGCATAGTAGAAGACACTCGAGTGGTCGGCCTCTTTCACGGAATTCCATACGAGAGAGAGGAGAGAAGTCCCGCGGACTAGGTACGCTATGAGCTAGCTGTCGGGTGGAGCGCCTTGTCTTTTCCTTTATCTCTTGGATGGATTGAAATGTTTTGATTGGAGCAGTCGTCTTTGACGCCGGTCTACGATGTACCCCTGCGGAGAAGACACTCGGGTCCTTGGGTGCGTGATGCCCAAACATATTGTGGCAGGGAAAGGGCCCGCCACAATATGCCCCTGAGGGCAGGAACCGGAACAATAAAAAGCTTGACAACAAATTTACTGCCGTTATTTTTTACGGCGGGGCCCTCTGACTGGCGTTATTTACGGGGTAGGTTAAGTTAGAAGAGCTGCGCTAGGTCAAGCTACAATGAGTTAGAATTAGCGTAGCTTAGGATTGCTACATTTTACAAAGTGAGAACGTTAACTAATCGTGAAATTATCACGGGTCACCTACGGGTTACGTTAGCGTTGACAATATAATTATTATGTTAGGGTATACAGCCATTATTGAGTTAGAAAGAGTTTGTCATGCTTAAGTGACGGGCGATAACTTAGACGGGGTGTGTTACGTTACAAGAGCTGCATTGGGTAAAACCCGGGTAAATTGTATTAGTCTAACTAGGTCTCATTCATTTTGGAAGGTATAGACTTTATTCAACCGTGAAATTTCCGCGAGTCCCGGTAGTAATAAATAATAATAATAACAATAATAAAAGAAAACTGGGGAAACTTTCCTTTAGATAGAATTTTTAGCCATCTTGGAAATTAAAATCGCTAAACAACTTCTGTGGTGGACAAAAATTGTGGCAGGGTTCTGTAGTGGCTATTGAAGTACAGTATATCAAACACTTCAGACAAAAAAAAAAAAAAAAGTACACTAAATAACTTCGGCTCGACTCGCCTACGGAAAGTTCCGTGCGTGACAAATTCGAGCAGCCATTAAACGGAAAACACGAGGTATGCAAACGAGCAGTTCAGGAAAAGGATGACATAAAATTGTATAATATCAATTCACTTACGTAACGCTAGGTTAGGATAGGAAAAGAGAGGATAAGTTAGGTCAACTTTACAGTAGAAACGATAAGTTAGGCTAACTTAGGCTAGATCTGGATATGCCACGTTAGGTTTGGTTTACTTGGGTTGAATTAGGTTCCATTTTCATCATATTAATAACTAAAAAGTATGCAAATCAGTGAACTTGTATTTGTGATAAAATGTCCTCGTCATCAATCTAACCTAGCTTAACCCAGTTTAACCTAAATTAGCCTAGCCAAGTAAAGCTGAACATAACCTCACCTACTCGAATCTAACTTATATTATCTGTATACTAACCTATCTTATCCTATTCCTAATCTAACCTACCATATCCTATCCCTACTCTAACCTTACTTATCCTATCCTAGACAAAAACTAGAGCAGTCTGAGAGCGCATACCTCCGCCAAGCAAGCCATAGGTAACGAAAAATTCAACTTTGTTCTGAAACTATGATTTCCTTTGTATCAACACCAAGATCTATTCATTCGAGCCTTTTGATGGTAATAACAGCTTCTGTAATTTTGTTGCATAATTTTTCGAGTTATGCTACTAACAAACATTAGACAAATACACAAACAGACCAACGGATCATCACCAAAATTCAATCATTTATGTCTTTCAACAATGTTAACGATTTCTGTAAATTTTATAAAGATCTGTTCATACCTTCCTGAGCTTTTTTTTTATTTCAACCCCAATAAAGCAAAATTTTATTCCTTGGCTGTAGGGGAATTTTGCTCCACTGTATTCTTGCGCCGGGTCCTGCAGTAGTGAGACTTTGAGTGTATGTGTGGGGGAGGGGGGGGGGGGTTACAAAATTTATTCACAATTTTTCCGACAGCCAGGAGGGCTTCTCGGCATTGCAGGTATTATTATCCAGCTGGATCAAATACCTAATGTCATTAGGTATCAGACTTCTTGTATAAGCAAGTATTATTTCATCTGACCTTGCACCAGAAAACCAAACGTAACCAAAAACAATTTCTAACAATTAGGTCCATAGGGGGGTTACGGACACAGAGCCCCCCCCCCCCCGGCTACAGCACTGTTGCGGGTAAATACGCAGCTGTAGCGACATAGTGCAGACTGTTACTATTTGGGTTGAAATACAGAATAGAAACCGTTCAGCTTCAGGTGTGACTCTCGAATACACTAGCGGGCAAAATAAGAGAACGATTTTCATTTTTTAAAATAAAGGTTAACCATGTAGAGTAGGTTAATGAATCTTTTGATGGGGCCCTAAGGAATGTATTTAATATATTTTTACAAAATATCAGCACAAACATAACTATATTTAATACACTAGAGCAATCTAACAAATAATAACAAAAATTGAACAGTGCAAAATAAGAGAACGATAGACTCTAAATACAATTTTACAAAGAAATAACATGGAACGATGGTCAATATTAGGTTTAGACCAATTAGTATGGAGTACTAAAACCTTTATTTTCAATAACTTTAGCACAGCGACGATTACACGACATCACAAGTTTCTTACAGAACTCTGGAGTTATGTTTTTCCATTCCTCTTCAATTTTAGTCCACAGATCCTTTACTGTTGATGGTTGTCGTTCTCTTACATTGTCACCTATAATTTCCCATAAATTTTCAATAGGATTAAGATCCGGGCATTGGGCAGGCCACTTCATGACTTCGATATTCTCTTCCGCTAAATATTCCTTCACTTTTTTTGCAGTATGGCACGGGGCATTGTCCTGCATAAAAATTGCTGGCTGGTTTGGTGATGATCGTAGAGATGGGATAACATATTGCTGTACAAGATTGTGATACACATTAGCATTGA
>LQNS02277999.1:5741045-5752902 GCA_001587735.2 Parhyale hawaiensis
CGGAACAGCGCACATCATTCGCAAAGTGCTCTGAGCCTTAGGTCGCGGGATGTGACCCGGCGCCAGAGTGTAGAGCCCAACATCGCTCAACCGATCCAATTGTGGGTCGTGAAATCCCCTCGATAATAATAATAAAAATAATAATAAAGTATAAGATGAAACAAACGAAATTTTTGTGTGACAGCTCATCCTGTTTTAGGGACATTTGCATCCCCTGGAGCAACTTTTTATGTCTACTTCTGCCCGATTTCTTCCTCTCTTTGGACACCAGGATATTGAAAAGGAATTCTCAATTTTTTCAACAATTAATAAAGAAAAATAAAACACCTCGTGACGTATGCCCATTACCGGCGAATGCTGAATCATCAATACTAGCGTTTTTCACATATAGGTCAACCCATCTAACTGTCTGAACGCGATTATGATGGTAGCTCAATTCCATCTGGCAGTTTTTAATGGAAGGACATACATAGAAGTAGAAAGATAGAATAGAACTACATATATAGATACATCCAGGGCAAATACATTCCCACCTCGTTCGCAGATGGTAATCACTCATTCACTTCATTCGCGGGTGATAATAACCCTTTCGTTACAAAAAAAAAAAAAAAACAGTGCATCTAATGTGTTGACTGTCTACGGAGGTTAAAGAAAGTGTTCTAATTTTACAACCATTAAGCGTTGACTGTGTCTCTACACAACGAGTTAATTGCAACAGATTGGCTGTAAGGTATATACCCACAAGTTTGTGATAGATTACCTAAGAAAAATAAGTGTCGTCTTATTTAATTAGCTGTATCGCTACTGACGGTCTCCCTAGATATACAGTCAGCACTCCTGTTACACACAATAGCTACGTAGTTTCCTTAAGAGCGCCGATTAATTAGTTCGAGCAGGCCACAACACGCAGTAATACGTTTTTTTACATACTTTCTAAACAAGCAAAATTTGGCTGCGGTAATCCATTAGTGTTTTCAGTGAGCATATAGTATCTTCAATGAAAAGAATTCTCGTTGCGAAAGGGATGATCTTTAGCTATAGCATACGATGCGACAGTCGTATCTACAGAATAAGTTTTGCTAATTAATATTTCCCGACATTTGTGATCAATTCCGAATTCGAAAAAATTTTGCACAAGAATCAAGTTGGCGCTGGGCGGTCAGAAAAGGGCCTATCTGGGAAGAACTACTTCCAAAAGAAGTTGAGAAATATGTAGGCAATAATATTTATCAGTATGTATATACAATGCAATAATAAGAAAATTCTACTTGCCTCAACGAATATGCCAACGAGTTGTTATGATATCACAAGATATAAGAATTGCTCCGCAAATATCAGAATAAAGAATGAAATACTTTGCAATACATCTGATAAAAATGAACGAAATACCTTATCGTGGCTCCAAGAAATATACCAGCAACATTATACGAAGGATCTAAGAACCATGAATAGAATTCTGTGCTGTTGATCTAAGGCACTGAATTAATGCACTGCAAACCCTACAATATATTCTACTGAACCTAATAAGAGATCTAAAAATACTTTACTGATGTTGTCTAGTCTACTAGATCATATAGAAAACATCAAATAGCTGCTGTATGTTACTCATTCCTGTGAACTTAGTTGCGTCTAGTTACTGATATTCCACCAATTGCTTTATTGGAGGCTCAAATGTATTTGTTTTTCTAAGCTTTAAAAAAAATACTCTCATGACTCCATAGAAGGTGAAGAAATAACAATTGCTATGATTTTTTTCAGGACGTTAAATTTTTCTATTGATAAAACTTCTAGTCCACAAAACTTCTACATGATAAAACTTCCAATTGGTAAGCCTGCTTTGTCTTGCTGATTAAGAAAACCACCAGCTCCTTAGGAATTACAATGAAATATGAAATTAACAAGAACTTCATACCTACCTGTGCTTGAAAATATACTGGACGTCTTCATAACAACTATCACCATTTATCGATGACAGTAATGTTCAGTTTCCTTTGATTTTGGCATTTTCTTAACAATTTCCAGAATTTTTTTACGTCCTTCCTATTCGATTCCTTCATTCGAACCTAAGAGTCCGCTTTTGATATTAGCAGACCCCTAGTGGGTGAAGAACGTCCCCCAGGACCATTTCATCGTGCGTGGGCTAGCGCTACAGCATTTGCCTTCTTGACTATACCAAGCTCTACATTTTCTCCAGAAGCAATCCGTTCATTAAACTAATTTACTATTATTTTACGGTTAATAATCACTAACACGTCATTCCTGTCAACTCGCAGTCACAAAAATTAGAAAATTCGCTGTTAGATCCAGCATAATGCACTGAATACAATACAGTGGATCCAACATGAATGTATCAAAGACAATGTTAATTATCCAAATATAACAAATACTCCATGTAATGTAGGTACGTCAACGGCTATAATGAATAAAATACTTTATAAATCTAGGCATAGACATGGAGTAGCCTGTGACCTATAGACTATAATAATGGAACGCTGTACTGCGGCTCCCAGGGCCGCTAGCCTCCTTGACCCACTCTACACGCACTGTAGCACAACTTACACGCCATTACAACTCGGCTACAAGAGCCCTTCTCTAATTTAATACAACAGGATCAGGTCTCCAAGCCGCAGTTGCCATGGCAACGTGGCGACGTACATTGTGAGAGGCGCTAACGATACCCCCAGCAGGGGGGAAGGGGGGGGGGGTGTAGGTGAGGGTTGGCAACAATGGAGGTAGGACTAAGCGCTCACAGTAACAAAGTAGAAAGTAAATTCAAAGTAAATAAAAATGAATTAATTCGGGCAATGAAATCAAAGAGTGAACAACGGAGTCGTCGTGGAAACCCACAGCCCGCAGTGTCAGGGACCAACTTAAACAAAAATGTACAGTAGCGATCATGAAATGAACGGTGCAGGCTAGAATCGTCACGGAAGCCCACTACTCACAAAATGGCACAACGTCAGACAGCGATACTTGACAGGCACTGAGCCCAGGGCCCCAAATTTGCAATGTCTTCTTCTTTTCTTCTGCAGACGCCCAACTAATTTCGACATAACGGCAATAGCACATAGAGGGCCGGGGCGTGAGTCTTGGCAGCTCCCTGGGAATGGATCTGTTGGTCCGTCTACTGCCAGCTACCTTATCTAATCTAATGACCTGTGGACCACAGAGCGCTTCGCTAGCCCAGACAGCAGCGCTTTCACTTTGCTATAGCAACTAATAAAATGATAGTAGATCTTAAATACCAGCAGGGGTTAAGGGCAGATTCTGTTCAACTGGGCAGTTGCAGCGAATAAAAAAAAAACTAGAGACGCACCCTGAGGTGAATACCTCCGCTAAATAATTCAGTGTTAACGAAAAGTTGAAATTCGTACTGAATCCGCAGTATTTCGATTTGATCACCACCAAAATTTGATCAACTGTTACTCGTACTACTCCAGGCAGTCCTGTAAATTTCTTGAAGATCCGTCCATAACTTTTTGAATTATGTTCTGAAAATAAAAAGACAAACAGAGAGGACGACAAACAAACAGTCGAACATAAACATTAACAAACTTTGATATATATTTTTAATATTCCTAACAGTTAAGGCAAATTTAATGCAGATTTGTTTTATATTCCAATAAGAGCGCAGCTACAATACAAACGGTACATTATCTCAACAAGCTTGGCAGAGCACAGTAGTACTTTCTTCTTTGTTAGGGCATCAATCAAGTTAGCAATAGTGCAGCGGGTTCCTTCTGGCTACAATAATGGTTTCCAACCGTAGGGCAGTCATGGAAACTGCGGAAGCACGCCGAAGAACTATTTTTTTATCTTTGTTAAGAATCCATACATGCATGTAGGATGCTGTGTCTTAAAATAAAGTCACTGTATGACGCACCGGCACTGTTTTTCAACAGCTGTACGTACACAAATGATAGTGTTCTCGTTACAGTTTTTCTCAGTTTGTTCATTTCGTTGGACTTGCTCAAGCTCAGACTAAGGCTCATTCCCTTGTCATACATCTTGAGCTCAGTATGTTTTATTTTTATACTTAACCACATTGAAAAAAAATCATGCACTTCCATCGAATATTTTGTTTGGCGTAGACCTACATTTATTAGGACAGATTATACATATGAAGTGTTTACATCGATAAATACAATGTAAATATCAATTAGTAATCGATTTAATACGGCGTCGAAAATGGATGTACCATAAAATAATCGAAGAAAAATCGGACACAGTTTCACAGGAGTTTAGATCATTAATTTGGGTTCCTGAGATTCAATTAGTTTTTGATTATCTTAAATCCATTAAAGAGGATGCTGTTAAATTAAAAAAAAATTAGTTTCAACACCATAAACAGACATCATGACAATCAACGACAATTCATCAGAACAAATTTATAAGAAATAGATTCCTAAGACAGGCAGTAGTAAGTGAATATTACGATTTCTGAACTGACTCTGTACTTCTAATCACGGTAAATGATACTGAAAAGATATTCTGCGCAGTAATAAACGGAGAGAAAACAACTTCAAGAAAGCAAAACAAGAGGTGATACTGTCACAAAAGGACAAAAAGAACTTACGAGTGCAGGGGAGGAGGGAAGGCCTGAGCGCGGCAGGGCAGGGTGACTGCCGACCCAACGGAAGCCTGCAGCTGTTGCTGGTGTTGGCCGACGATGCGGGGCGGGACAGCCTCGGATGCATCTGCGGACAAACGCAATTACAGCCGTAAGTTCCGCTACATGTAGATGATGAGGCGACCTCTAGGCATACGTGGCCCTTAGAATGATACGGTCACTGTTGAATCGCCTGAGTTGCAGCTACGGTGGTTAATAAGATAAATAATAATAACTGAAGCATTCAGAGAGCGCATACCTTCGCCAAGGAATGCAACGGTTACGGAAAATCAAAACTGGTACTGAGACCATGATTTTCTTTGTATAAACATCAAAATCTAATCATTTGTTCTCTTCAAAACTGTTAACAACTTCAGTAATTTTTTTGAAAATCCGTTCGTAAATTTTTGAGTTATGCTGCTAACAAACATTATAACAAACATGGGTCAAACATACAAACGGACCAACAGATCTACACCAAAATTTAATCATTTATGTCTTTTAACATTACTAACAACTCCAGTAATTTCATAAAGATCCATTGAAAACGTTTTGAGTTATTACGCTATCAAGCATAAAATGAAACACAACGACAAACAAACAAATCACAGAAATTTGGTCATTTACTCTTCGTGATATACCAACAACTCATGTAAATTTAATAAAAATCCACCCATAAGTTTTTGAGTTATGGCATTGAGAAAAAACGAGGCAAACAAACAAACGCATCGACGGATCTTCACCAAAAGTTATTAATCTGTTCTTCCTAACATACCTAACAATCCCTGTAAGTTTCGTTAAAATCTATCCATAACTTTCTGAGTTATCTTGATCACAGACAAACAGAAGGACAGATAGACATAGAGACAAAGAGATAGACAAACCCGACGAAAACATTACCTCCTCGGCGAAGGTAGTAATAATATTGGAAAGATACTGTAGCAAGAGGTGCTGTATACTCAACGTTGCTCATCAACTATATATAATTCTGCTTCAAGCTCCGTACGTCCGTGTGTCAGTCAGTGACGCTTATCAGTATTAGGTAGAGGAACTTCAGTTTGAAAGAAGCTCTGATTTTCGCTAGAACTAAGTTCAACCCTAGCTGTCTTCTTTAGCGCTTCTTGAAAAAACTTTCAGTCACTTTCGAAGCGAAGACATGAAGATCGTTTCACTCGTATCTTATTTACGGCATTTTACTTCTTTCACAACATATTTTGTTTGCTTTGCTTGTGGCGCTCTACGACCTTAATAAGGCTAGCCAAATACGTATTTAGGATACGCTGCTCGAGAATGGAGCGGGTAGTGTTGGACATATCGGCTCTAAGGTATTCTTTCCAGCGAATGTGAGATGTCTAATTAAGGAAATACAATGACATCTACAGAACAGAAGGTTAAGCTGCTTAAGAAACTGGCCGAGTCTGTTTGTTGTATATCTACCGCGCCAAAGAAGCAGGAAAATAATGGGCTCCTGATCAATAGCCATGGGTCAAGTAGTCGTAAAAAAAATCGGACACGCTGACAAACAATTGAGATGCGTAAGATGATGATCGGCTAAATCATCTCTGTAAACAGTGGAAAGCAGAGCGTAGCAATGACCTGTATAAATATAGAAGAATGCAAGAAGTACCGTTATATGCAAGATTCACAGGTGAGGGAGGCTAGACGGGGGTTCGTCAAGCGGACTTTAGATTAGACGGGGTAGGTTAAATTACAGGAAAAGTACTTTATGTCAAACGAAAGTAGGTAAAAGCATCTTTAACCGTGGAATTTTCACGGGTCCCGCTAGTTATAATATCATCACACATATCATCATTTAACTGAATTTTATACATGACAGCGTATGTGCAAAGCAGCACTAAAATACTCTCATCAGCTCCTGAGATACACGTGTTGCAATAGTAATAAAATAATCATTAGTTACGTAAGACGATGAAGCACCGCAGGGTGCTGCGCCATATGTGGGGCGCTGCATCCAGAAGAGAAAAATAAATGAGTTTTAATTCTTTTCTTCATGTTTCTCTCCTACAAGTAGGATTGCTGGGCCACAATAGTAATATGTACGGTATATTGGTAAGCTCATTGGCTCAACAGCCAGCTGTATGCTCCCAAGAAAAAAAACCTTTTCTTAAAAAACGCGATTTGAGTACCAATACACGAAGTAGGCGTGCTGTATTAGCACGACTAGGCAGGTATTATACCGTCTATGCACGCCTTACAGTTTACGGTGCACAAAATCACCGGATATATGCCGTCCTAGAGCTACAGTGTCAGCACGGTTGGGCCAGCGTTATGTGGTCAGCAGAGCTGACAGCAGACCAGCGAGTAATGCCGGGAACACATTGGAGCAACAAGCGACATGCAACGCAACATTTTCGCTGCTTGAAAAAATGTAACTGCGAGCACTGCTATCAACTGGCCGCACTGCCGCAGCACAGATTGCACGTGGCCCCGTCTTCCGTCGCTGTTTGCTACAAATTTTCGTGCGATTTGATAACAGTGATGCTCTGACTTGGCTATTATCAGGAAGCATCTATCAATAATTGTTAACATGTATATTTTCTGTAACTACAAAAATTGAAAACATAGAGATGATTTAACATAATGGTACAAAAACACCGTACAAAATTAAGGCTAGTAATTAAGGCAGTAATATCTCTTGACAGTTTTCAGCTGTACATACAACGAAACATTGACTGAGCAGTATAATCGCTGAATTCTATTTTAATATAACTAGCCTGCTCTCTGGGTGGCTTCATTTATATATTTTATTTTATCCAATTGCAGAAAAAGGCTTTTCTCTTAAAAAACATGGTATTTAAACGGGGCCCGTTATGTAGTCGACACTCATGTTATATCACTAATTACAGCAATAGCCAATAGTGTATCGTTCGAGGAACCAGCAGATTTTTGCTATACCTATACAAGAATAAGAAATATTATATACACGTAGGAGAAACAGCATTGTTTGGCTTATATAAATATACTTTTTCATACTTTCCTACGAGTATTTATGTTCTCAAAAAAATGTTTCAGTTTTGGCAGCTATAACAGTCATATAAACAGGCGTTGGCCACTTAGCGCTATGATAGATGCCAGGTGCCGCCACACTCTCAATTCAATCACAAGTGTTAGCTTTTTCCCTGAAATTCTTAATGATACGGGAAATTAATGAGCGTTCAATAACTCCTGCAGCTTTCACAGTACAAACTGCAATAAGTGTGCTATCAAGCGTCAGAAACGATCATGATTAAGCACCAGAAAATGCAAATGTATCCTGAACATTTGTTGACGAGTAGACTAAAGTAGTTCTTCATTGTCCAGAAGTATGACAAGTTGCGTTCATTATCCTCGAAACTTCATTCCATCATTTAAATTCTATGAGCTGAACATTTAATCGTGGACGGTAACTTCCCAAGTCACTCTCAGATGATTGCCGAATAGCATTCGATTATTTAGCTATTATATTGTTAACTTTTGCGTCTTATTTACAAAGATTGCTGCAAACTAAATGCTGCAACTCGGCTGCAGGGTGCGCGATGTGAACATGGCGAAACTAAAACCCTAATTGGCAACCTACGACAACTTGATTTTGTTTTGTTCTCTGATTTATAGTCTTACTTGAACTAATATACGAATTCAGTAGCAATCAGTGATGAAAAAATACTTTGTGCAGATTTCACAAACATATGCTGCAAAATGGTTCCATTTTTTTATGCCGAATATAATTGAAATCTGTTTGTAGTGAGTTGACCGAGATTGCGGTAGTGGGGAACAACCAATCAGAGTGTCGCTTCCAATATGAGAATGGTCGGTCGGTTCCAGTACACATCCCAAAGCTAATATAGTTCGAACTGAAAGCTGTGTTTTTCACGAATGAATTATTTAGATAAAACTTATAGCTATATTGCTATAGGAAATGATACGTATTTTTACCATGGTGGATAATTTGTGGTATTTATTGAATGAAATACTCCATCAATGTCACTATAACGGGGTTGAACTTGTCTTTACGTGTTTTGTTGTACTATTTCGTATTGATCGGTTGCTCTTCATCAGTTTTATCGTTATCCAGTAAACACTATTTACTTGATATTAGGCAAAGCTGTTTTTTATTACAGATGAAAGCTCTGATGAATAATTAAAACTCACAATATGTATGCTAAATATTATCGTGTGGTTTTGAGTTGTTAGCTTAACCAAGCGCATGGCCTAAATCTCGCCAACTTGTTCAAATGTGCTTATCTGTTTTGCTTATGTCTATGCCAATAAA
The DNA here is from genome assembly GCA_001587735.2 of Parhyale hawaiensis. Lineage (NCBI taxonomy): Eukaryota > Metazoa > Arthropoda > Malacostraca > Amphipoda > Hyalidae > Parhyale > Parhyale hawaiensis. The sequence goes on from LQNS02277999.1 coordinate 5,749,925, forward strand.
TAGTATCATTAATACATAACATCGTCGTTCATTAGCTTTCAGCTGCAGTTTCGTAATTGTTTCCGCTTATATTTTGAACGTCTGCAAATGAAACATCACACTGCCGTTCAAAAATTCGGAACGTACATACGCACACACAACGCAGGTAGCTGTTGCGTCCGGCCAGTGTGACCGAGCCTGAAACACAGCTGTGGACGGCATGCAACAAGCCTCTTGCAAAAATTGCGTAGCATCGCTTGTTGCTCCAATGTGTTCCCGGCCTTAAAGTACACACCTGGGTCAGTACGTCACCAAGTTGGTCCGATCGGTACAGTATCTGGACAGATTATTAGAGGCAGCCAGATATTTTTGTACCTACTTTGCATATTTCGGGTTTGCCTGCATAGAGAACTCAAAATATTGTAATTTGCGATTCTTCAGAAGTTGTAATTAGGTTTTCTATCGAGTTAATGTCCGGTATATATCGAGTAAGTCCAAAACTATCTGGCTGCGTCTAATAATTTGTTCCGGGACTGAACGTAATCGGATAGTTTTCGAGGCCCAGACCCAGGCCTGTATATCAGGAGGCCCTGTTCGGACCGAAGTGACCCGCGATTTCGTTGACGTTAGACAACTTTGCTGTTGATTAAAAATTTGCATATATGCTCAGCAATTCCAGATAGCTTCAAATAAGTTTAAATTTTTCTTTTACCACTACAACACTCAGTTACTGCATAAGAAGAAACACGTTCGATCTACGAATGTTTACCGAAACGAAGGCGCAACTTACATATATGTATGTATGAAGAAAAAAGAATCAAAATTAGAGACAGAGGCAACAGAACTACAGATTGTAGTTCCCATTAAGGGTCGCAAAATAAAAATCGGTGTCTACAACAACTTGCCTGCCACATTCTTATTGACCGTAAGTTTATCAGAAGTAAAATGACACATAGCTTGTACGTGTAAAGATGGTTAAATGACCCGTAGCAAACCGTGCTTTTCCCTTAACTTGCTATGTGCGTGAAGTTAATTCGCTGGTTGCAACCAAAGAGAACAAAGCAACATCATGACTCTATATATACACAGGACAGGTGATGTGCAGAACGACACCTGGACGTCGTCCGAAGACCCGCAAGGTATTTATGGCAGGTAGGCACTTCAGGTAAAGTCGGATGGTCGTGGAAAGATAGGTGATTCTGTTTAGCTTATATCTTCATAACAAGCAAGAGGTAATACACAAAAACGTATAGAACTATTTAAGACATCTACAACAATTTTTACCGGACTGTTGTAATCATAAATTAATAAGTTAGCTTCTGTATCGGAAATTACCGAAGTACTTTAAAATATAAGGGCATAATTGATGGTTATAATGTAATTAAATATAAATGCAAACGGATGTTGGTCATGAGAGCTTTAAAGACTAATGAAAGAATTAAAATAGAACGAAAAACCGTTACTTTTATCAACAAGGGAGGAAAGCATACGGTAACTGCATGGACATATGTAGTTAGTATTTACCCAATTATATTTTCCTCAATATTCGAGAAATCCTTAAAGGAAGACTCAAGTTTTGTGTAAGTAAATAGTCTATTACATATTTGGTTGATAAGATTTTGAGTACTCCTACCATCTCAAAGGAAAGTAAGAGTGTCAAGAAACGACAAACTACTTCGTGGCAATAATATTTGTACATTCAGGGAAATCAAGTAAATAATTGAAAAGTTAGCACGGGCTGGAAGTCAACTACAAAACCAAAATTTTCAAACCTGTTTTGGAGTACAATTTCAAAAAAAGGCCGTTTTTAACATCTTTCAGCATCTACTTCCTTCGATTTCAATTTCTTGGTATTTTGTTTATATCCAAGGGGCACAGGAAAGTTTTGTAAGCTTTTCTTTAACCCAACTAATAGATCAGATTAAGTCTAGACGGTTGTGTCCAAGGTCAAATCCGATGGCAAACATTCAGTTAAATATTACATTGCGTTAGTTAACTCTACTGCTGTTGGGTTCAAATGCATACATCTATAGCCCATGCAAGACAAAATTTTTAAAGTAAATAATATGCATCATTGCATATGTTGTGAGAATTCTACAAAGGTTCACTTTGAGTAATTGAAGCAAAGGAATTAATGTGACCGCACACCTTAACTGTCAGTAACTCGAACGTCGGAATGCACCGCTGCGTACAAAATGCCCTTGATGCTGAAGCGCAGTCTTTAATTTTTTTCTTGCTTCCTAAGATGTTACTTTTTTGAAACGGGGGATAAAAGAGACCTTCCAAGTATATGGACAAGGTTATATATGATGATGTGACTATTTTGTTGAGCAATAACACCTTTAACGCCTTTATTGCTCTCAGAAAAGAATAAGATACAAATCTATTTACATCATATACAGTCTACCTAGAGAACAAACCCATAGAAAGTAATGGTCTACTTATTGGGCACACAACGTTATCTAGACATTATACTCGGCAATACAATATTCTCTATACCTGCGTTTAAAAATATCATCAGACATTGGCAATACAAGCAACTTTGGAAGTTGATTATAGGTACATACTGCTTTGAAAATTGTGAAACGCTTCTCGACGTCTAATCTAACCGCTGGCAGATTGAATCGCCTGTTTCTTGTGTCGTATCTGTCATCTGGAATAAGCGGTAGAATATGGTTTTCGAATATTGTTGATTCAAGGGAGATGGCTTTTCTAATAACTTTAAGAAAAAGATAATTATAAACGTCATGACATTTGAGAAGCTCCAATCGGCAGTACATAGCATTCGTTGGCATCATTGGAATATTATTCTCATCTCCTCTAACATTCAGGATAATACGTAAAGTTTCATTCATAATTGTGCTGATTTTTCGAGTCCATTTAAGAGGTCGCACCACCCCAAACAATAATTGCATTAATGAGGTGTGTATATATTAATGAATAATATAATGACCGTAAGGTATCTCTGCACAGATACCTTGCAACTGAATAGATTGCAC
>LQNS02277999.1:5768240-5781746 GCA_001587735.2 Parhyale hawaiensis
ATAGTTGCATGATATTCAAGTGCATGCTGGAGATAGTTGCATGATATTCAAGTGCATGCTGGAGATAGTTGCATGATATTCAAGTGCATGTTGGAGATAGTTGCACATGATATTTACTTGCATGCTGGAGATTGATGCATGATATTCAAGTGCATGCTGGAGATAGTTGCACAGGAGATTTACTTGCATGCTGGAGATTGATGCATGATATTCAAGTGCATGCTGGAGATAGTTGCACAGGAGATTTACTTGCATGCTGGAGATTGATGCAAGATATTCAGGGGCATGCTGGAAATAGATGCACGGTGTTCTGGGGTATGCTGGAAATAAAGGCATGATATTCAGGGGCATGCTGGAAATGAAGGCATGATATTCAGGGGCATGCTGGAAATCAAGGCATGATATTCAGAGGCATGCTGGAAATAAAGGCATGATATTCAGGGGCATGCTAGAAATAGATGCACGGTGTTCTGGGGCATGCTGGAAATAAAGGCATGATATTCAGGGGCATGCTGGAAATAGATGCACGGTGTTCTGGGGCATGCTGGAAATAAAGGCATGATATTCAGGGGCATGCTGGAAATAAAGGCATGATATTCAGGGGCATGCTGGAAATAAAGGCATGATATTCAGGGGCATGCTGGAGATAGTTGCATGATATTTACTTGCGTGCTGGAGATAGATATGCATGGACAACATGGTGTTCAGGAGCATGCTGGAAAATATTCAATGTATGATGTTCACCGGCATACACTAGATACAGCAGTAGGTTCGTGATACCATACAGGTTCGGGGGCATGTAGTAGATATTAAAAAATAATAGTAGATGCATGATTTTTTAGGGGCAAGCAGAAGATAAAGACCCCAGCTCTATATTCATGATACATATCAGGTAGGCTATGGGGAATCGGTGGGGTCATGCGTCGAAGTCGGGACACCCAGCGGTTCCAGGAGTCGAAGGGGTAAATGGGCGAAACCGATACAAACACATATTATGTACATTTACATTTATTAATAATTTCAGGTTCCAAAAGGTGAAATTGATGCGAAAATATTACTCTAAATATCATGCCATAGATACTCTTTGTAGGTTGACATTTTTAGTATCCTATATTCTTAATACATCAGTGTTGTGATTAATGGTTGGAGTCAACAGTTTTTAACGATAATTATTTTAAGACAACCAGGTCAACCATCGGACTTCTAGGAATACCAGGAGTCGGGAATCGGGGCTTATAACTTCTGCTTCGGAATCCCTGTTCTAATGCCATCCCGTATCATAGGTGTTGGTGCATCCGAGACCATACCGATACAACGACTCGTCTTTCACTAATTAAATCGTTATTAAAGTCCTAATGTGCAGGGAAGTATTCCGGAAACTGTATCCATCAACAGCTAATTGAATGCACATAAGAATCTTTAAAACACAACATCCGCTAGCATGATAAATCGCCTATATAGAAGATATCCGTCCAACACTGTAAATAATATATTAACAGGAAAATATATGCAAACAAAGTAGCATTTCCGTTAAGCAATAACTGTCTATATTACCACCTTCAGTGAGTTTCAATATTAAACAAACTGTTATGTTGCGAACAGAGCATTAAATAAATTATTATATTACGAAGTGCATAATAAATAGCTGTTGACAACTAAATATTAAATATAAATGGTTGTGCTACGAATTGAACATTAAATAGCTATATTAAGAATTGAATAACAAATATATAAATAGTTGTATTACAAATTGAATATTCAATAAATTGTTGGGTTACGAACTGAACAACAATTAAAATGCGTTACGAACTGAATATCCAAATAAAGAGGATAGTATAATCTGAATACCAAATAAATAATTGTGTTAAGAATTGAACATAAACTGAATAGTTGTTTTACGAACTTATTAACTATCAAATAAATAGCTGCGTTACGCACTGAATATCAATTAAGTAGAAGTGTAAGGAACTGAATACCCAATGAACAGTTGTGTTACGAACTGAATAATAAAGAGTGCGTCACGAAATGAAATATCAAAAAGCTCTATCACTTTTCTTGTTTATAATTGAAAATAAAGTTTAATTTAAGCAGAATAGAACTTTTAAAATATCAGCGTGTTCACTATTCTTGTCACTGACCTTTTCACATTTCCCCGTAAGCTTTTTGATATCATCATAAAAGTTTTTGGCGTTAACTGTAAAAAAAGGATGCAAACTGTATCCTGATAAGTGACTCTGCAAGCTTCTAAAGAGCTGAAGATCTGTTGGAGCAAGATCGGGAGAGTATGGCGGGTGAATCAAAGTTTCCCAACCAAATTTTTCAATGAGTTTCTTAGTCGCTCTTTAACTGTGAGGTCTGGCATTGTCGTGGTGGAGGAGGATTACACCTTTTCCGTTTACCAACGAAGGCCGTTTCTCTTGCAAAACTGTCTTTAACCGGGTTAGCTCCTGACAGTAGACTTCAAAAGTTATTGTTTGATTGTCTCCTAAAAGCTCATAATGAGCAATTCCCTTCAATATGCCACGAAAATCTTAAATCTGAAAGGAGACAGAACCTCCGTTCGAACTTCATAGTTGTGTTACGAACTGAACCGACGACTCGTAGTTATGGAGAGCAACGTCTGGATGTCAGCTATAATCCTTCTTGCACAATAACAGGTGGCTTTAATTAGTCACCTTGATTTTTCAGTTACGAAAAATCTTCGCAATAACCGGATTCAGTATGTGAGTATGAGTACTATGAATAAACTACAGCCAGACTAAAGTGCACAGGCTGGTCAATATCGAGAGTAGGGTGTCCGTAACTTCAGTTTTCTATGCACCCTCAGTGAAAACACACTTAAAACGCGCCGACCCCCTGCTATTGAAATGGCATTAACTTCGTTGATTATACATCGAATGACCACAACATATTTCTATAGATATTTATAGCTTCAGGCGCAATGTCAATTAATTAATCGTAGTAGTTGAACAAAACATACACTTTTCTTTTTACAATTTTGAAGAAGTTATTTCGCTAAATCTCAATGCGATAATATACAGTATATATATATATATATATATATATATATATGTATATATATATATATATATGTATATACCAATAAAAATATTGTTATAGAAGTTTCAAACGTCATGAACCCGTCGGGGGTCCGATCGTAAACCAACAGGGGGTCCGTATGTTCACATGCACCCCAGTGGGGCAACACTGATCTTAGAGTAATCGCAGCAGCAATCTGGCCTATACGCTGAAATTTTCTACACTAAAAGTCAAGAAAGTAAATTTCATCAATAAGTACTTTTAGTTTTAAATAATTGCGGGTGTAATTCCCAAACCAAATTTTCAGACAAACAGCCGCTGTTCGCCAATGCTTTCCCTTACAGATATCGTTTGCTTTCCTGAACTTTTCCTCAGTAGAAAACAGGTTATCTAATGAGGTATAACAAACCCACTTTAGAAAGTGAACAGTTTCTCGATCAGTAAGTATCATAAAGGAAAGATTAAGTTAATAATTAATACATATATATACAATGCCAATATTAAGCCGTAGCAACAAGTACATGGAATGTCGTATCAACGAGAAAAATATATAAATTCACAAAGAAACGTCTCCGCGACGAAACCAACCTTACGCTACCGCATTATGGCAGTCACTGAGCCCAGAACCGATGTTATCCCCTCGGGTGCGGACACACACCTCGCTGCGGCCAACGTAGACTCGCCATCGCTTCATTACCGCGGGTAGATGAAAAAACAAATAACAAAAAAACCTTAACAGTTCATGGAAGTAATTTTATTATAAGGTGTTCGTTGTAAATATTAATTATTTACCCATTAGAATTTACTTGCAATAATAAATTTGAAGGAGCAACAGATTCGAAACGTGACAGAAAGGATCCTTTGCCGGCCACTTACAATAAATAAAAAACTACGAATTGCACTATTTGAAACGTGACCGAATGGGGCATTTGAAAGTGAAGGCGATAGTATTAGTTATATTTTGAAACAAAAAAAGTCCTTATTTGCATTGCCGTTACCACGACCCACACTCGACGCCACTTTCCTCATCGAAAGCAAACCAAGAAACTCGCAGAGGCGTCAAAGTCAGGAAAGCAATCGCGTCAGCAAGGATTGCGAAGCTCATCGTCAACTTCAGAGCTGCACGAGGTGATTACAAGTTTTCCGAACACGATGACGATTTCTTCTTTTCGCAGTTCTCAAGAGGAACTGCCAAAGGGACGCCACAAGTCCAATAAACTGAGTAAAGATGCGAGTATTATTTTTTTGGATAGATGGAAATAATTATTTTCTCGAGAAGCTATGTGAGTCGACTTATGCACCAATTGTACTGAGATGACTACAGCCAAGCGCAGGTGGCATGTACATTTAAAATTACCAACAGGTCGGATACGTACCGTATGAGACAATATAATCAAGACCAATGTGCACTTAACTCAGTTATCTGTGTATCTGTCCACTTGCTGTCACACTTGATAAATATATAGATAGTCTAAAATTAGGCCATGTTGGTGACTGTGACCATCCTGTAACGCTGTATTGAAAACTAGACCAGGTTGCAGATGTTGGTAAAAGTCGGTAACATTACATCTGAATGCCTAGTATGGTCAACGTTGAAGTCCTAACACAGATAATTGCTTCAGCTTCTCTTAGCATTCTTATTCATCCTAATTTGTACTGGCTATTGACATCCAAAATTTAACTACTCTGATTTCTTGCATATGATTGTTGAGTAATCCACTACAACGATAATGTGCTTGTTCCTACATACATTCCTTCGCTCCCGCGTTAGTACGAGCGTTAAGCTCACTATTATATAGGGTAAAATTACGGTGTATTGGATACTACCTGTGGAGAGAAGAACAAGAGCCTAGATTGCACTCTTTCAAGCTGGTACAGCTCTCGGGGTCATAAGTAGACTTACGGTTTTGCTTGGAACATATTTTCGGGCCTCGTATGCATGATACGGGTCGGATGCCATTATAATTGAAGAACAATGCTTTTGTTCTGTAGAATTTTCAGAGGTTTCTTCAGTATTACATAGGAGAAAATTAGGATGATACGGGTCCGAGATATCACTGAAGAACAGTGATTTTGTTGGGTGGAATATGCACAGGTTCTAGCTAGTTATATAATAATGCAGTTTGTTGGCTGGTTGCTTGGTTGGTTACTTGGTTGTTTGGTGTGTGACTCTTCGTCATGATATTGAAGATTTATAAACGAGAAACTTCATCAACTGAATAACAAGATGAGGTAACAGGAAAATAGGGTCACATATTACTATCTATATTTTTTTATACTAAAACTCAGTGAACCTTGCTTGCTTGTGTCTTGTTTGACGCAGCTTCTTCGCTCTTAGATTGAAAATACTAGAGGTCCCAGTGGTGCAGGTACGCCCCGGGGAAGTTTTAGAGTCCGCCATACAATCCATGTCATCGTTTAGGAGTAAGATCGAGACGGATATTCATGGAGCGTGGTAACGTGGATACCGACCACTGCATAGCTACGTCGAGTGCACGAAGGATTTGAAATTTTATTCGCCTGGCCATTATGGCCGAAAGTGGAAATACTGCATTTTCTGAATCTTGCTTCGCTTTGCAAACTAGCTTGGTACTTTTCATATGACGATGATGCTTCTTTTTATTCTTTTGAGCATGGTAGATGAAAGGCGGTATCTTTGACAGAGTTTTAGGTCCCGTAGGGCATCGGCTATATTATCACTAGAGCTGGGACATATATATGGAGATGTTAAAAAAAGAGCCGTAGTAGCGGTTAAAGGAGCACTTGTAGCGCTATAAGTGTGCAATAGTAGTGATAGAAAAGGGCATCAGGAGCACCTATGGGAGCGTTAGGAGCAGTAACCGGAGCATTTAGAGCAGTTATAGGAGCGCTTGGAGCAGTTACCGGAGCGTTTGGGGAAAGTTATCGGAGCGTTTGGAGTCAGTTATCGGAGCGCTTGGGGGCAGTTATCGGAGCGTTTGGGGGCAGTTATCGGAGCGTTTGGGGGCAGTTATCGGAGCGTTTGGGGGCAGTTATCGGAGCGTTTGGGGGCAGTTATCGGAGCGTTTGGGGGCAGTTACCGGAGCGTTTGGGGGCAGTTATTGGAGCATTTAGAGCACTTATAAGAGCATTTGGAGCAGTTACCGGAGCTTTTCGAGCAGTTACCGGAGCATTTAGAGCACTTATAGGAGCGTTTTGGGGCAGGTATCGGAGCGATGCGTGCACCAAATTATAATTTACACACCCATCCGAGTAAGAATTTAAATGAGGTTTTGCTTTTCAAAATAATCTGAAGGTAAAAATGTGAAGTGAAAAGATTGAAAAAAATCATCAAAATTTTTAAAAGAAAAAGCAAAACATTATTCGGCCTTATGCCAGTACAATGTCAACAGTTACAAAATTGTACCGGTATCTAACTACGAGGCACTGAAGGCACTGAACCGGTATTGCACCCTCATGTACTGCTGTTGTGGATAGGATAACTATACTTACCCTAACTGCGGTTAGAACCAGTTTAGGAGCAGCAAATTAAATTACAGAAACCATAGTTCAAAAATTAAAACTATTTTAGTGATCATGCACGTCTCATTCATCCACCAATTATGCGATTTTGTTCGTTAGTGTGTTATAGTATGGGGGAACTTAGAAGAAAATTACCCCACCCTGAAGAAGTTCCCTACTTCAACCATTTTACCTCTTTCAAACTGATAGAAATCTCGTCAATGGGTGTTGAATATTGCTGTTGTCGTTTATTTATGCTTGAATCAGACTCGTTGATATTCAATACTAGAGGGCCCAGCCGTCAAAAATAAAGGCAAAAATGTTGTGATTGAGCTTTTTATTGTTCCGGTTCCCAGTATAGGTTCTGCTGTATTACAGGTCTCATACCTGCAGGCCTGATCGTCCATTAGTGAAACGCAAGCTGTACAACCATGAGTGTTGCGATAGTAAAATATCCCCCCTGCCAGATGAGGAGGGAATATCAGCCTGGAATTGATTAAGCTTTAAGTTGTGCTAAGAAAAAATAGTTCAGTCAAAAGAATTCACTGGAAATGCCCAGGGCTCACCGTATTGTGGATACCAACTGATTGTTGAACCTCCAGCGTCGAAATTTCGCTGCGATGTAATTTCATTATAAAATGGGGTCTGTTCAGCGTGAGGATTCAACAACTTCTAAATCATTCAGCAATGAAAGCGGGGATCCAGAGGCTAAGGATCCAGAGCCCCGGAGATCCAGAGCTATTTTAGTCACCGGTACTCCAAGCACTGAAATTGTAAGGTATCTCAACTTGTTTTTCAGTACATGAATTTTCTCCTATTAAACTCTTAACTGCGTGATGGAGAGACGGACCAACATTGGAGCAAGCGACCAACAACTGTGTTTTATTATATAGAGGACACTTGAAAGTTCGGTTGACCACATGCTAAGAATGGTTCATTTACTTGAGATTGCTCCAACTTTGTGAGCAGTTAAAGTCAAATGGAGTACTAAGGAGCACTTTGGAGCCTTAAGAGCGTTTGGAGCATTAAGAGCGCTAGTAGCATTTCAAGTATATATGCTTCCATGTCCGAGCTTTAATTATCACATAGCCCATCCTTTAGCTAGATATCTTCGTAGCAGTTATACAAGTTCAGTCCGTCTCTTCAGTCTTGGAGTCTTCGTTCCTTTGGTGTATAATCTATTCCGCTTATGCTTTCATTAGCAGAATCAGAAAGAAACAGTTCAATCTTCACGCTGAACAGACGCCTTTTTAAATTGAACTAGTGCACCAAACGCAACCCTTTTGCCGAATAAGTCATGAAAGTATGTATTTGAAAATATCTTACCATCCTATCGAAAAAGTTCACAATACTCCAAATTTCATCATGTCCACGAAGTTCACTAAGTGCACAAAAGCAACCAAGTTCACAAAGGCCCGTGACCAGGCCTTCACTAATAACCCGGGAATTCCTGGGCTCGTATCCTGGATACGGTTTGGCAAAAAAAAAAAAATTGGGTGCCTTGGAATCTTTTTCTTTCAGTATTAGGTAGGGGAAAATAAGGTTTCGGACAGACGGAGGGACAGACAGACAGCTCTCTTATTATAGTATAGATTTACATCGCCGCCAAATTTCGACGCTGGAGGTTCAACAATCAGTTGGTATCCACAATACGGTGAGCCCTGAGCATTTCCAGTGAATTGTTTTGACTGAACTATATTTTCTTAGAGTAGCTCAACGTTTGACTAATTCCAAACTGACATTCACGCCGCATCTTGCAGGGAGGATATTTTGCTGTCGCAAAACTCATGGTTGTACAACTTGCGTTTCACCAATGGAACATCAGGCCTGCGGGTAGAATACAGTAAAACCTATAATGGGAACCGGAACGATAAAAAGCTCAATCACAAAATTTTTTCCGTCATTTTTGACGGCCGGACCATCTAGTACCAAATATATATAGTTTCTGGATTACGCTCGAACTACATCATTTTCTGAAGCCCGTTTCGCTTTGAAGAATAGCTTGGTGCTATTTCATATTGTTTATTTGAGCGTGATAGAGGAGAGGCTCAATCTTGGATGGAACTTCCGTTCCCGTCGTGTACAATCCACTTCGCTTATATTTTCCGTAGCTAAAGATAGCAGGAGGCATATTTTGAAGCAAAATCCGTACCATAAGCATGAAGAATAAAAAGTTCCATTATAGAATTATTGCAGGAATTTTGACCAGGGCATTCTAGGGGGTAGTTCATTCTTCAGAGACAGCAGAGCTACGAGACGGTCGAAGATCTCGAGGATTTCACACGGGCCACTTGTTCCTAATTTCACTTCTTCCTTTCACGAAACTTATTTTAGGTTGAGCAAAAACTTGGACTAATATGATGCCATGGCGTATGCAGGATATGACGGAGCACAGATTTGCAAGACGAATGAGATTTGTCCTCGAACTATTTGTCCTCGCTAACCATAGAATCAGGATAGCGCTGCTGAGGAGAATTTCGGCCTAGAATACTACTGAAGAGCTTCCTTCATGAGCAAATTGGCAGTGAAATTATAATCAATGAAATGTATCTTCACAAATTCTTTGGCTTCCTTTTGACGGCCGGGTACACTAGTTAAAAAAACAGAAGTGGAAAGACACGGCAATATAATTCCACAGTGTTTCAACCACAGTCCCACCATCAATCAATGAGCAAAAAAAACTCAGCTTGTTGGTGCCTTTCGGTCCGAATTTGAAGGATTAGATAGGAGAAAATTCAGCAAATCTCAGAACTGAAGACCGGTTCAGTATATCTCCTTGGTAGCACAGGTACTAGATTGCAGTTCCTTCCTACAATGTATCGATATTTTCCAGAGCTCATAACGAGCGCATTAAGCAAAAACACAATGAAGAAAATGGGATAGATCATCTTGAAACGAGCAACATGGAAAAGAGTGAAGGAAACGGAGGTTACTTTCAGGAAATAGCCTACTTTTCTGACATAATTTAGTAACAAGGGCTACTAGTATGAACATAACCAACTATGGTATGTGTATAATATAATATGGTTTTACTGACATGCCTACAAAAATCCGGAAACGAAGAGGTAATGGACTCTGTGCTGTGGTCAGTCTTATAATTAGCATTGCATCGTTTACGGTTTTATCCTCCGCTTCCGCTAAAACGGTGATCGAGTCTATAGAAATGTGGAACCCATGGACGAAAGTGTTCCCAAAAAGGATCAACGCGCACGGGAACAGCATGGAGGTATAAAGGAGCGAAGAACAAAGAACAGGACATCAGCAGCAGAAGTGCGAACAATGACTTAAGCAAAGTGAGCGCGAAAGCAAGATGTCTTGAATGCCCATCTAAAGGTAAGGTAGTCTCCACGGGGACACTCGGGAGACACTGCTCCCCATAACATGGTTCTCAAGCTTTTTCCGCGTTGAAATCCACCGTACTAACATCGCAGAGCGTACTAGTTTAATATTCGAATTGTGGTCTGGCAAACGGAATATAAGCCGCGAATAGAGAAGTCAAATAACGCGGTACCTTTCTTTGCGATTTTCCAATCACACAATTCCGATATCACCGAGTGCAGAGTCCATGCATCAGGACTATCGCCAATGTAAGGAAGATTTTGCATTTACAACACAGAACCAAGCAACCAATAAAGCCAATGCGAAAGTGGAGTGGGAGCCAACTCGTGATACAAACTCTCCATTGTGGCCTTCGAACGGGTGCATTAATATTGCCAAGTTAACCCATTTCTCCTCGATGCCATTAGCATAAAGATGCCATGCAAGGCGCCGTGTGAAAAGAATGTTGTGCCTAGGCGCAATTCGCTGCTGTGCCGCCAGCGCCACTCTGGAGGCCACACGGCGGCTTTTAATATCCAGTCGAGGTCTCGGCGTTCGACTTAACACTCCTTAGTCATCACCTGAATGGGACGAGAGATGAAGGCAAACTAAACCTACTCCCTTTTAACGGCATGGTATATATATTAGGTTGGAATCTAAGTCCTTGCCGTGTTTTATTCAAAATTTTTAGTTAAATATTTTTGAGAGGTTTAAAAAAAAAAATTATTAACTAATCAATAATATATTCTCCATTGCTGTTTACAACTTTTTACCAGCGTTCAACAGGATTTTCAATACCTCGTTGGTAAAACCTACTCAGTATTGACTCGAAAACTTCATCGAACCAGGCTTTCAATGTTCCATCACTATTAAACACAACTCCGCGCATAGCATGTGATGTACAGACGCCATGTCACGTTTCCACTAAAGTTTCTGTGAAAATATCGTGACTTTTTTCCATCAGCTGAACGTCATAATAATCCTCGCATTTCATGTAAATTTCTTGAAGATACGTCTATAACCATATGAGTTATGCTCTGAGAAACAAAAATAGAAACACACAAACGGTTGAATAAATTATTACCAAGATTTGGTCAATTGCGCAGCTTAACCATACTAAGAGTTACCGCATACCTACGGCAGCAGCGGACGCTACGTGCTGCAGCTGACCCACTACGTGCTGCAGCTGACCGCTGATTCAGTAAATTTGCTTTGTGCGCATAGCTATCGTGGGGGGGTACTTAGATAAGAGGGATTAACCCAGATATTTTAAAACTTTTTATTTGTTGACCGCTTGTTCTGAAATTTGCACAGTATATGTAATTTTGAAAGAGAAACACAATTTGTTCCTACAACAATTTTTGATTTAGGCTCTAGTTAGAACCCTTCTTTGGGGTTCTAGTGCTCATAACTCCATGAAATTTCAGGACAGAAACAATATTTTCCAAATTTTCTATATCTGTAGACCGATTGTTTTAAATTGACTCAGAATACATATTTTAACCCGGTAGGTTATGAGAAATTGAAAATTACCACGGGGAGTAAACTCGTTGCTTGGTATCCGTTAGTTCTTTAAGTAAATAATTAAAGCGAGGTTGTATTGCTAAATACTATGGTTTATATACAGTGTAACTGTCATGCAGTTAAGATGTTGACGGAACCTGCAGCGAGGGGACAGAAGCTTGGGAAAGGAAAGGTATAGAGGAGTATCAGAGAGGGTGTAGAAAAGGAGCATGAGAAAGGACGGACAAAGGAACACATAAAGGATGCATAGAAGGAGCATGGAAATGAATCCAGAGAGTGGGAGACAGCAAAGGAGAATGGACTGGGTTCAAATGATTCACAAACAGGGTGGAAGATAAATAAACAAAAACTTTATGAGAAACTGACCTGCCTGTAGACCTCGAGTAATAATAATAATTAAATCTATCAAGCAAACAAAAATGAAGAAGATTCAAAACTCAAATAGTCAAACAAAGCATAAATCAGCATAAACTTGATATATCATGAGAACAACAGAAGGTTTGTGAATAACTAGATAATAGCCAATTATAGTTGAATGAAAATTTGAATGATGAGAAATTGAGAGTCTGTTGTTCCATGATGAATCAAGAAACAAAAATAAAAAGCAAATAAAGAAAATAAATCAGTCATAAATCAAATTGCAAAATAAACAAAACTGAGACTAGCAAAAGAAGAATCAATAAACCAGAATGCTCCATGAAATAAAGAGCTATGTACAGCAGTGCAAAAGAAATGCATTGAACAGGAATTTTCTTGCACAATTACCTCGATGGTAGTACCTTTCTACTGGGTGAATATGGGGAAGATTTAACAGTTTTGAAATTTGGAGATTTTTCTGAAAAAAATTGTAAGGTACCCCCTTAGCGATTTTTACAAAATTTCTAACCACCTAAGATTTCACTGATATTGATTGCACTTATAGTCCATTATATAGTTGTTACAAAATCACTGTCCGTTTTGGTTAATCATGTTTAGGTAAAAAGTTACAGCCTGTACAGTAAAACCCCTCTAATTCGCACAGCACGGAGAGAAGGGGGTGACGGATTAGCGGGGATTTCGGATTACCGGGGTACTTACAAATCCGAAAATAACCTCTTTATTCCGCACTAATATGGATTATAGAGAGATTGTTCGTACCTTCGGCGCAGCTCCTCGCACAGATTTTTCGCTCATCACCTCTTTTATCCAAAAAATGAGAAGCGCCTTGCACGGATTACAGAGGTATTTGTAGGAACTCCGTACTTTACCCCATTAATCCGAAAAATGCTCACTTGTTCAGATAGCATTTCGAACAGTAATGAGATGTTCGGATTATGGAGGGTATCAGATTACAGAGGTGCGGATTAGAGGGGTTTTACTTTATAATAAATGAAAAATTTTGACCCTTCATGGGTGAAAATCTTTTTCATGAATTGTGCATTTCCCTTTGTATGTTTGAACAAGAATTTTCATGCACGATTACCTCGATGGTAGTACCTTTCTACTCTGTGAATATGGGGAAGATTTAACAATTTTGATTTTTGAAAAGTTTTCTGAAAAAAAAAAATTGTAAGGTACCCCCTTAGCGATTTTTACGAAATTTCTGACCACATGCGATTTCACTGATATTGATTGCAGTTATAGTCCATTATATAGTTGTTACAAAACACCGTCCGTTTGGGTTAATCATGTTTAGGTAAAAAGTGACAGCCTGTAAAAGAAATGCAAAATTCTGATCCTTCATGGGTGAAAATATTTTTCATGAATTGTGCATTTCCCTTTGTATGTTTGAACAGGAATTTTCTTGCACAATTACCTCGATGGTAATTCTACTGGGTGAAGATAGGGAAGATTTAACAATTTTGATTTGTGGAGATTTTTCTGAAAAAAATTATAAGGTACCCCCTTAGCGATTTTTACAAAATTTCTGACCACATTCGATTTCACTGATATTGATTGCAATTATAGTCCACTATATAGTTGTCACAAATTCACTGTCCGTTTGGGTTAATCATGTTTAGGTAAAAAGTTACAGCCTGTAAAAGAAATGCAAAATTCTGACCCTTCATGGGTGAAAATATTTTTCATGAATTGTGCATTTCCCTTTGTATGTTTGAACAGGAATTTTCTTGCACAATTACCTCGATGGTAGTACCTTTCTACTGG